>VCRD01000004.1:574169-715264 GCA_006783055.1 Trinorchestia longiramus | reverse complement strand
CGGTCAAACAAAATAAGTTTCCATAGAATGAGACTTTGTGTAAAATATTTTTGAGATCTATGCTATAAAACGCATTTAATTTTTTCCGAAGAACTTCTCCCCATACATAACAGTTAATGGATGACTACGCATACAGCACACACATGACGAGTCTCGAGAGTGACCGGAGTGTGAGGGAAGGCAATAGAATTAAGGCCAGTAATAATGTCAAGTCACTTCAATTGAACCTGTTTTGGCCATTTTCGTTGGCGCTTTGTCGAAGAAGAACAGTTAACTTCATCCCCGAGAAGAATTGCTTCGACTTCGATTGTCAACTGCGGCTGAAAACAACCTGCAAAAAAACATTTGACAATTGTAAATATTGTAAAGAAAAGAGTATGATGGAAGTCAATTTTTTGGGTTTATCGGTGTCGTTGTGTACGCAGAAGGCCTGCTTTCAGAGAAACGCACTCTGCTCCTTTAATATAAGTTCCAGTATGAATACTTATGAGCTACAGAGTACATTCACTTTTCTTAGAGGACTGCAGTGATGCTACATCAATATTGAACAGCACCGACTTGGGCATTGTTTGGACTGGCGACACTGATTTTTTGTTGATGTTTGATGTTCATGACGAAGCCGTCGTCTCTCACTATCATCCAAGTAGAAAGATATATGCGTCTGACAACAGGGATAACCAGTTGTACACCTGCTTCTTTTCTCGTGTACAAGTTTGTAATTAATTCCTAACACCACCTGAACATTTATATTTTTGGTGTTACCGAAGAAATATTACTACATATGGTATGTGTATACTACCTATTCGATGACGCAGCAATGTAAAATAATAAAGATTAGCTATGTTATTATATTTGGTTTAAATCTTGCTGGTCCATTTTAATGATGGTACCTTTAATACAGTTGGGTACCACGATAAGAAATAGGATAATTAGGTTTGTGCTCAAGAGTAACGTTCTTTACAGTGTTCATTTTGATGAATGGGAACATGTAAGACTCACGCCATTTCGCAATGTTGTACATGGCAGTGGCTTTCCTTCTGCAGAGCATACGACGCGTGACCAACTTGCCATGGATATTCGATTGTGAGCCCGATGGTTAGCCGAAATAATTCCAAGACTCGTTTTCTTCTTCATAAATTTGGTTAGGAATCACTATAAACAAACCTTCGTCTCGAGGTGATCCACACAATTACTCGCCCTTGGGTTACTCTAATTCGTTTTCATCTTATCACAGTTCTTATTTATTTTCTTTCAAAACACCGTGTATCGCTGGTCGAAACGAGCGCCAATATTTGACAAAATGTGTTTTGTCGTTCAATATACATTGTTGGCATTACAAAAAGCCATCTTAAATTCTCAATAAATAATTATACATGATATTTAAAAAAAACATCTAATATATTCAAAGATATTTTTATGTAATATCTTAAGCAATGTGATTTTGGACCATAAGCGTTGGTCACACTATATTTAGATAGATAGATAGAATGAGGCTATAGGAACGAACCTTCTGGCCCATTCTTGGGTCGGATAATTACTTCGATAATTATTCAGTTGTTTACCCAAGTCCCATGCCGTATTTCTAGCCGCGTCAACCATGTCGGCAGCGGGATTCGAATCCGGGTCTTTCCGCTCGCAAGCAGATTCGCTCACCAGTCGACCAAGCTGGTGATAATCGACCAAGCTGGTGATAGTCGACCAAGCTGGTGATAACCAGGAGGAATTTTATATAATGCTCCAGTTATAAATTTTGTTTTACAGAAGTTTCTTAGAAGTTTCTGTTCCCAGTTAGAAGTTTTGAAATTTCGTGCACAAGTCTACATTAGCATGCAGCCACTGTTAAAACCTTGAAAATAAATATTTGATAATCATCATAGTGCAAATAAATAACTTAAAGTAATGTTTCATTAAAAGAGATTACATTTCTACCATTAACTAATGTTTTTCTTTCCGTCCCTCTACCCATCATTCATCTCCCCAGTCAAAGAGCAGAAAATCTTCGTTACGCATGTCGTAGAGTTCTTATGTTTACGGAACAGAAGGGAATATATTATTATCCCATAAGAATATAACAGCAAAATACAGCGTCAATTTCTGTCCATTTCGCGGTATTTAATTATTGGTATCGTATTTATTGCCACGGGTGAGTTGCATATGGAATTCCACGCAAGGTAAATTTTTGGAATAATGAGTCGTCCAATAAAATATCCTAATTCAAAAGCAATAATTTCAAAGCTACTAATCAAAGCTATCAAATAGAAGAACACAACTCAAAAAAGTTCAATACAACCATAAACGGCCTTCGTCTATTGAGGTAACAATGACTTGGAACTAAATTGCAACTAATTACATTTGAATCAAACAATAAGTTAATAGCAAAAAATTAAATATCACATTGGTATTTGTTCTAGCAGCTGTGAAATTTTTTCGTTATTGAAAATGCGCAGTATGCAGTGTTTTTTTTTTAAGGTGACCGAAGAATCATAAAACGGCACCTGTCCGTGAGAGGAAACAGAGATGCAAGTCGGTGTACATATAGTAAACTTGAAATTTAGCGAAAGGTGCCTCCAGTTTAGGGTATCGCACCAACATCGAACAACTCTATTCATCTAAATCAACGTCTAAACGTCAGGTGAGGGAGATAAGGAATCCTTGTCAGGCGGGAGTTCAAGACTTGTTGGTAATCCCATGAGCTCAGGAGAACAGCCGATGGACTTCAGGTCAACCCAATGCTATGTTTATAGCAGACTTGATTGAGATCTACCGAGGGTTTTAGTCTTGTTGATGGACGTGTTGATGGCTTGATGAACTTCTAGTGATTGATGCTGACTTGCCCAATCTAAAATAGCCAGGAATATTTTCATTTCATTGATTAATGCGATGCTTTTCGAAACATGAGGTAGAGAATCAGGACAAGAACAGGCTCGCTGGACGAGTTGAAGGAAATATATGAGGCAAAAATATATTCACTATTGTTTACAGATGCAGTAGAATAATCACATGAAAACTGAATGCATTTCTATGAATTCTGGACCAAGAAATATAATTTTTTTATTGATAGACCCTCTTTCTCTAAGTCTTACTTTCCATAACTCGAAAGCTAACTTTACGAAGTTATTCTTCATAAGTATTTTGGAAAGCTATTGTTTTCGAGCTGAATGCAAGGCTTTAACCGAGGAGTAAAAAGGCTAAAATATCGAGAATGAACTGCTGTATAATGCTGACATTAGTAGCGGTGTGACCTGGAGCTTTCGAGCTTTGAGGGATCTTAAGGCAGAAATTCTGTAAGTTATATGAATTCAAAAAACTGTCTATATGTACAATTCATCGAAAAACTTTTAAAATGAACCAGAACCGTTCCCTGGGGCTCCAAAGATCAGAGGCACAATAAACCGACAGAACATCAGTCGTGAGCATTCGTGAGATCTATTCATCGTTCCCTGAGCTCGATTTCTCCACATCCAAGTTAAGTTTATGCTTATTTACTGGGCACATATTATTCATATTCATGACTCGTAGTATGATTTTTTGCTTTGATGTCATAGAAAAACAAATAAAACTATATACCTGTCATTTGATTCAATCGGAATAGAAAAACTAGGTTAATAAGTAGTAAATGAAGCAGGCTTGAATAGCTCTTTGAAAAATATATATTTTTGAATAGCAATGCAAATTAATTTAGTATGACTTTCGTCGCCAATCTTCAAATTTGAACATATTCACTGAAAGCTGTGATGTCGTGCATAGAAACGATTTTGGTGTGGCCAAATTTTACTCACTTTTTTTACTTGTTAAGAGACGGTGAGAATATTTATATGTATAATGCATGTTACTACTCGAGCCTAGCAGTACATTTGCCAATGTGCATAGATGTTACTTCAAATTATATTAGGACATTGCATTTAAGTAGGTAAAATTCACCTTGATCACTCTTTCTCTCTAATACACTGAATTTATCAATACAATTTAGTTTCCACTGGTGTAAAGTAAGTGTTTGCTGTTGACTAAAATTATTATATCATTTTTTAATTCTAATAGCAAGTCGCTTAGGGAATGTTTCGATTACAAAAAATGATGATAATAATACAAAGTTGAAATATAACTTCTGAAAGAGATAAGAGCAGGTATAATTTTTTTCTGAAAAATATGATATGCCATTTAAAAAAACACTTATTGAAACTGAACGTAGTAAAAAATAGACTACGTCAATGATTTCCATATTACCCAACAAAAAATCACGTTTTTAAGTAAATCACGTTTTGCTTAGATGTTCAATTTTTTGCGTGGATATAGCAGTTCATTGTATTGGACTTGTTTGTGTGTTTTTATTCTCATTTTTTTACAAATTTGTTTTCACACACAAACGATGAAGAACTATTATTTCATTGTAACGAACGCAGATGTACAGCAATATATAGGAATTAATGTGTCCTCAGTGATTAGTAATAGTTAATTTTTAAACATATTTTCTGTCGTTGTCATCATTTATTTTTATTCGATAATCCTTAAAAAAATCGTGAATGTTTTTCCTTCTTTACACCTTGATATCTGAGATTCAAGTATTTGTTCATAAGAAATCATGGAGGTGTTTAAAAAAAATTAGGTAGTAGGGACATCTGTTTGGTACAGTTCTGTTGTAATTAAAGAGACGAATTTCGCCACTTAATGTTCACATCAAAAGAAATAAACAAGGCAACTTCTACAATTCCGGTAAAGCTAAGACTAATTGAGATAAATTTCGGAACAAACAACTGCATTCCTGACCTTCATGTGAAATGTCTGGGTCTTGTAAGATTAGACAACAAAAGTTTAAAAAAAGTTAGGAGTATGAAGAGACCTAGCACTCTGACGTATAGAACAAACGATTAAGGTTCAACAGAGATGCTAATTTGAATCTCAGTGCATAAATGGGTAGATTGTCAGAGGTGTCATATATATAACGTTTGAGTATTAATCGTACATAATGATGCCAACTACTGAGTCTTGAAATACAGTACCATGAATATTTCTAGCCCCCAAGATATATATGACAAAATAACTCAAATGTTTTTTCCATGGAGGTTGTTGTATAGTGGCTTCAGATACTTTCATTAATTCGGTTAAAATGACATGAACTGTGTGCGCACAAAGTAATTATTTACTTAAATTGCTGCTGTATCACATTTTTTGCGATGACTAGTTGAGAGAAAAACTTGAAAAAACTCAGCACTTTTAGGAGAGAGAACCAAATATTGGACTGGTGAAGTACTTCTATGTACTCTAGTTCTCTCACTAATTTTACTTGACTGTCGTTTGACGAATTTATTTACTGATTTTTTGCAACGTCACTTGACTACGCGCTACAGCTTTCTCACATGTGCTTCTGTAATGAGAACGAAATCATTCAGTATCATACTAACAAGGAGGCTGAAATGTTATTTGTTTTGAAATACAGATAAAACTTTTGTTCTCCTTCCTTGCTTTTGTCTTTAAATCTGAGTCATTATGTAAGACAAAACATACTACTTTTCACCATCACACACCATAAGTAGAAGGAAGAACGTATTTTCTTGTAAATTGTTGGGTACATTATAGTTTTTAAATGACCGGTTTCATCTCGGGAAATTTCTTGTGGTCAACGTTCTTAGACTCTTCCCACTTGAAAAATTTACGAAATCTGGTCAAATATTGAGATTCTGAGATTAGTCAAGACTTTTTCATTTTAGTGTTCATAAGAACAGCACATTAACTTCAGCTCTGAGCGTTGACTCATTGTTATGTTACAAAAGTCCCTCGCCATCAGGAAAAAAGACTGAGCAATTGGATTGGACTAGATTTGATATACCTCAAATTTTGAGTGTTTTTGAGTTTTTTAGATTCTGAGTGGTTATAACCCATTAACTATTATAATTTCCTTTCGTAGAAGGATGGAACAAAACCATCTGAAAGAGAAGATTCTGAACCATTGTTCAATATCCAGTATACGTTGTGTATCTTCCTATATTAGTGAGTTATAGCTATTCAAAAACCGAAACATTTTTTGTGATCTCCCTGTACATAATCGCTGCTACTGAGTTAATCATACTAAGACTTAGACTTAGACTTAGATTTGAGGGCCAGCGTTTAGCTGGGGCCTTTGTAACGGCCTTCAATTCCCTCTAATACACAGGCATACAACAGGATGGCATCTCAGAGTTTTTCTCCTGTGAGCCAAGGTTGTCTAAAGTAATTCCTCTAGGGCCACCCCGAGTCAGTCAATGCAAATGAACCAACCCAGTGAGGGCATTACTAGACGATCCAGCTTATCATAAACAGCCTCACCTGCTTAGCAGGTAGTCACATTAAAAAAATGACTATTCAATATCAATGTCGCTTATTCTATGCATGCACTAAGAGATTTTTCATTGTATCCACAACAGTCATGCTACATTCCTCATCCAACCCTACAAGATATCTCATACCCGAGTCCTCTTCAACACACCTGGCATTCCACTGGTTCTCTCCATACTGCTCATGGATCACATCCTTGAGGCTCTGTCACTCATGTTCATATGTACAACATTCTAAGACTAAATGTTCAATTGTTTCCTCCACTCTTCTGTTACACTGCAGACATAACCTTGTATTCCCCTCATTCCACCTCCATGTACGTCTATTCACACTTAGTGCCTTACATCTGACGGCAAACAAGAGTTGGCTGCCAAAACTTCCATCATAAAACATTTCTAACCTAGGTAGATTCTTACTGGCACACCAAATTAAAGTAGTTTTCCCATTGGTACTAAGCTTCCATTTGTTCAGACCATACTCATTTATTTGTTTTTCACTTCTTTTTTTCCACTTATTGCAATCCCACTCCAGGTCTTTACCTCCATGATTTCTCAAAAACCAATCATCCGTAGGTCTTCCAATTCTAACACGAACAGTCTTCTGAATCTCCAGTTTTCTTGCATGCCTCCAGCAAATTTTCTCCCAAAGGCTTTTACTCAGATTCCATTCAAAGATTTGTTTAACCCACCTTCTATTCTCCATTCGCTCAATTCTCTCCTTGTAATTCAACACAGCCTTTACCATTCTTTCAGAAAACAGACTCCACCCTAGATCCCCTCTAATAGCTTCCACAGCCTTCCATTTTGGTGCGCCTAATGCCAAACGCCCTACCCTAATCCGCAGCACCTCCAACTTTTCAAGGTCTCCTCCACTCCATGACATAACATTCATGCCAAACATTATGCTAGGTACTGCAACATTCTTCCAAATTCCTCTGACACATTCATACTTATTTGCTCTATATTTGGCCACACTGGTTTGTCTTCCCCACCACTGCATAGCTTTTACCACCTTCTCACCTTTTGCTCTTGCACATCCATCTTCGCTCATCATACATCCCAAGTACTTATATTCCTTAGTTCTGCCTATCTTAATTTTTCCAATATTCCACTCTCTATCTCTGTCAGTCTCATCACCATTTATAACCATGACTTTACTTTTATCTCCTCCAAATTTCACCTTGAAATCTCAACTGTATCTATCCACAATCCTTTGCAGTTCCTGTTCTAATTCACTAACCACAACGTCATCAGCATACAGCAAACAACTCAGTTTCTCCTCTCCAACTTTCAGTCCAAAACCACTCATTCTCAGGCGTACTGCTAATTCTTCTGTATAGAGGCCAAACAGTAAGGGAGACAAGGTATTATACAACCCTGTCTCACTCCCCTTACACTCCTCACCTGTCCCGTCACTAAATCTCCTAACCGGAATACTGCACATGTATTCTCATACAAACTCTTCAAAATGTTTACTATCTTCTCACTAATACCAATTTTTTCCAGCACGTCTACCAACCTCCTACGATCTACTCTATCATACGCCTTCTCAAAAATCCAAGATACACCTTTTTATTTTCCTTCCACTTTCTTTCAGTTATCTCACCTTCCACAAACAAATTATCTTCACCACGTCTATCTCTCCTAAAACCATTTTGTTCTTCCCCCATTACTTCTTGTTCTTCTACCACATGTTTCATCCTTTCATTTAGGATTCCACAAAAAATCTTACTTACTGTGTCAGCCAAAGCAATAGGTCTATAATTTTTTAGTTCTTTCGTACTCTTATGTCCACCCTCATGCAATAAAACTACCTAAAATTTATTACACTCATCTGAGACTTTTTCACTCCTCCATATCTCATCAAACAAAGATCTCAACATTTCAATTATACTCCCACCACTATGCTTATAGAACTCATGTAAAATTTCATCAGGGCCACTTGCCTTCGCATTTTTCACTTTTTTTAAAAAAGTTTCAATCTCCACACACGCAATTTCATCTTCTATTTTTAACTCATATTCCCCAATGTGTGACTGATATCCATCACTTCTTTATGCTCCAATGTTGGATAACGTAACCAGGACTGATCATCTAATCTTGAAAGCTTTACACTACTCAATTATTGTGCTGACGTTTATGTAGGAGAGAAGTTTTCTACCGGCTTCTTGGCCACGATATTAGGGTTTACTTCCTCATCGTGAAAATATTTGCATAAGCTACGTTTTATAGGAGCTTATTCAGATCTGCAGTTATTTTAGGAGCATTAGTGTGGTTTTCCACCTGAATATGTGTTGGCAACAGTTGTCTTTTCACTGCGCTTAGTGTTGCTATTACAATTACTAATTTACTGGTCTTTCTTACGAATTCACGCTGCTTCATTAATTTTGTGAGAATTTTACTCCGTTTCATTTGCAAAAGCAAATTTTTAAAATCTGTTATTGTTCAAAACATGTGAATTCATAGATATTGACTTAAATAATAATACCGCGACAGAAATTTTTAGCATTATTTTACAACGTAAATTTACGCTGTTTAAGAAAAGAGATAAATTTATAAAAAATGAAGACATTGTTTGCTGTTCATGTACGCTGAAAAATAATGACAAACACAAACGCATGCGTATAAAACTTCCAATAATAGCTTTTTATATGACAAAATAGCTTCAAGTTTTATCCTCTCTGAAAGAGCAATGTTGCTTCTCTACACTCACGTCCGTATTCGAATGAGTTCAATGTGTTTCAAAATTGCCAATTTTATAAAGCGAGTGTCAACAGTACTGTACACAGACCGTATTGACGCGCCAGGTTTGTCAGGGTGACTAAGGTTCTTGACCACGCTGTAATCGGCGAAGTCAAAGATACACAAGTCAGTGTTGTACGGTAAATACTACAAAGCTCAGTGTTGTGCGGTAAATACTAGAAAGCTCAGTGCTTTACGGGAAGAGCAAGAAAGCTCAGTGCTGTACGGGAAGAGCAAAAAGTTCAGTGCTGTACGGGAAGAGCTAAAAAGCTCAGTGCTGTACGGGAAGAGCAAGAAAGCTCAGTGCTGTAAGGGAAGAGCAAAAAGCTCAGTGCTGTACGGGAAGAGCTAAAAAGCTCAGTGCTGTACGGGAAGATCTAAAAAGCTCAGTGCTGTACAGGAAGTCACCTCTAGTCTAAAGTAGCAGGGGTGACTTATTCAGGGGCGAATATTTTCGGTTTGCACGATAATTGTTTAGATAATTATTTTTAGTTATTCGTTTATGATACGTTTACATATTAAGACTTTGTTTTCCTACAGATGTAGCATTGTATTATTAGAGAATTGAATTTTTTTTTCATGATTTCTTTGAATAATGAGGTTCATGAGCACGATAAAAACATTACATTCAGATCTTTAATAGACAAGTGAAAGAAGAAACTAACCAAAACAGTTCTACACGCAAGCCACAAGTATATGAGTCGTTGAAATGCTTGGCACATATATTTCGGTGGTTCTTTAAGTGATCCAGAAATAAATTTTACCAAATATTTTAATGGTAGTTTCCAGCTGCAGCAATTCATTTTGAAACAAATTTTACCGGAAAAGGGAAAACCAAGGCTTAGAGTGATGTCTGCTATTATTTAAACAATTTTAGTAAGAACATATTTTATAAGGTTTAACAGGAGCAGCCATCAAAACAAAACAGAAAACAGTGCACATAAATTATCTTTTTCGCGACATCATGACTCACGAGCGTCGCTCGCGTGTTATGATTGGATGCCGTGTAGGCACGTCACTGATGCGTCACGGCTTTTCATGACGTAGCTATCCCCCTGATTTTGGCATTGCCACTACTGTACTGTGGCCACATAGCTCAGTGCTGTACCGGGGAAATCCACCAACAAAGCGAACAAACACCGCATTGGGAAGTGAACAAGTTTCTTGAAAACAGTGTTAATGGTCAAGAAAAAATACAAGAATAGTAAAAACGGTCACAGCTGCAATCTGTGATGGAATTATCGTAGTGAAAACGTGTACTCTTGCATCTAATCTGAATAAAAGATCTGAAGTTTGATGTTCTTTGATATGAAATGCAGACCAGCGTACGATATGATCTGCAAAATATAGGACGAAACTTCAAACGGTACAAATTATCAATAATTCCTTTGCATTTTTGTGGCTTTCAGGATGACCACAGATTGATGAATTATTTTTTGTGCCGATGACGCTTATGGTTTTGTCGATCATATTGCTGCTGTTCATGAAGCATTCATACCATACGATTTTTTCAAGGAAGAACACTAGTATTGAATTATCCTCACAATAATAGTTAGAACAAACAAAACAAGAAATGTTTGAACAAAAATGTGCGATTAATTGAACTTTGATCTCAAAGAGTAGAAAGTATCCGTGGAACTTGTATGAATAGATAGTTTTCCTTTTCTGGAACTAGCAAATATCATGCATATATGTTCACTCGATGCTTCATACTACCCAGGTAGCTACAAAGAGCAGGTATTCCAGCGCCTGAGTGAAGCTTCAGTATAAAAAATGGGACGTTCAGTACATCTAGCGAGACAGTCTCCCACTCTTCCATGTAAGTTGCAAATGCCACATAAATTGCAGTACAATTAAGACCTCTTGAGAAGAGTATTTTTCCCCGCTCCTTTGATCTGCAATGCTAATTCGCCTCTTACTCTCGGAGAAGTTAAACAGACGTTAGAAGTTTTTTAAATTGCAGCATTCCTAGCGACGCTGTCACATGAAGTCTTTTCCCAAAGAAATTTCAAATGAAATGAAGGCCATCCATCAGATAACCAGCCGGAGAATCATTTCTTTACAGAACGACAAAATTCCTGAATGCAAAACAGATGCATAAATAAACACCTTTAGAAACCAGTTGTTTAACGTTCGATATATGTCATATAAAAGAACCATCTGTGCAAACATGGAATTATTAAAAAAATAATAATTTGGAGTAGAACACTAAGGTTAGTATGATTTAAAATTGTCGAAAATTTTCTTCAATTTTTCATAAATTTGCTTTCACAAGACAATAAATTTTAATAATCACTTAAACAGTTGCACCTAAATCCAGTGAAATTTATATTTAACGAGAAATTTTGTCAAGATTACGTTATTGAAACGTGTTTTTACCTCCCAAAATCATTTCTAGAGATTACCGGAGGACTATATGTGAATTAATATTTCGTGATTCATTCCTCAAAGGAAAACCTTAGCGTACCAAAATAAGTAAATCCCAAAATACAAGGCAAAGGCATGAGCATAAGAATGGAGTTGTGTATTGCCTAACGTAATGAACATTCTCAAAATTCCTCCCTTCTGACTTCTAGGACTTCTCAACCCCTGAACTTTATGCTTTCCCAAGGAGCCGAAAGGAGCCATGAAGAAGCTATGCAAATGAGTCTTGCCTATCGATCAACTCGGCTTGACCGAGCACGGTACTTTTAAAAGAAGAAATGGTGTTGGGTATTGAACTTCGTGACAATCGTCGTTTTCTATGGACCTCTGCAGTTTCGTTTATTTGGGCGAAATAGCTGCAATTTTGAAAGAACTTTTCCACTACGTCGCTTTTCAATAGTCGCTCTGCATGCCTTTTCTCCAACTGCTGCAGTCAAAATCGATAGACGACAGATATTTTTTCGCTCTCGTGGGGCTGTTGCTTGTAGCTGCTTAAGGAACTAAAAACGGAATTAAATTAAGTATTTATTTTGGGTATTCGCCTGATGCTTCTTGATAAACGTTAAATGGATAGGAATATGTGTATAGGATTCTAGTTTTACCTTTTGCATTCGTTTTCAATCAGTAGTTAGCCTGAGTATTCAGTTTGGATATGCACCACAAAGTATCATATATGCTCCATGGGAGCGATAAAATACGTGAGGTGCTAAAGTGCATGACGAGTAAAAAGATACTCATCGATCTGTGTATTATGAATTTTCGGTGTGTACTGAACATTGCATCCTCAGTCTTTATGTAGTAAAGTTGTATCATGTCGCATGATCGAAAAAGCTGAGTAAAAGGCAATGTATCCTTGTAAAACTACCAAATATATGAAGCGTATGCCTATGTTCATTTCCTACGTATATAAAAATTATCATCATTGTCTTTTATATGCAGTGAAAATTAAACTAAAAGTACCGATGTAAAAAATTCTGGCAGGTTTTGTATTTATTGATTGCTAAGGGTACAAATAAAAGGTTTTATGTTGATGATAATACTACAAATGGAATTCAGTCTTAATTGAACAATTTCCTTCTACTTTACAAACAACTACCAACGAAGTACGAAGAACTTCACCATAAATTCTCAAAACGATTTGAGTTTGACTTTCTGAAAGCCTCTACCCACGTCACCCAAGGTCAATTCAATATGTAAAGTTCTCAAATGCTTCCCGAGAACGGAATTTAACTTGAAGCTGAGAAATAGAATATTAATCGACGCAAGGAATTCTTATTCAGTCTTACTCACTTTGCGTAGAAGTCATATAATCCCATTACTAAGACTGGATTATGGATGAGCTTTACTTGTAAATATTCATACCGAGAATTTATTGACGTTGTATAATATTGCAGAAGTAGTTCCCGTCCATAATTACTTTCAACGTTATACTTTACATTTGGAGCATTTGAGAAAATTCTTCAATTGAGATTTTAGAACAAACGAATGTTCCAGGAATGTTCCCTAATAAAACTCTCATTAGTAAAACATTAAAATTAAAGTTCCATTCGGCAATCTATAGAGCCATCAACTCGTTTCTTAAATTCATTCGATTCTTTTAGTTTATAAATTATACTTCATATATGTTATTGAAATTAATAATATACTTTGAACCCATAGTCGATTTTTTGAGTGTTGGAACATAATCATCACCCATAATCACCAGCTTGGTCGACTATCACCAGCTTGGTCGACTGGTGAACGAATCTGCTTACGAGCGGGAAGACCCGGGTTCGAATCCCGCTGCCGACATGGTTGACGCGGCTAGAAATACGGCATGGGACTTGGGTAAACAACCAAATAATTATCGAAGTAATTATCCAACCCAAGAATGGGCCAGAAGGTTCGTTCCTATAGCCTCATTCTATTCTATTCTATTCTATAACTGTTACTACAGAGGAAACCTAATTTCAACTGATGTGTATTTGTGGACAGACAAACAATGCAATAGTGTAATAATAGTATTTTGAGAAGTTTAGTTGATATTTTCTACTTAGTGGATCATATTTAATATTTATTTGACTTTCATCGAATACCTCAGCCTAGAAATTAATTTTAAATAATTCAGAACTAGCATCTTGGAAATACTGTTAATGCGTATTTATACATCCCTAAAATTTTAATGATTTCAAGAAAATCGCGGCTCTATGTTAACAAAAGTTACATCAATTTTTGTTCGTGAGGGAATCCAACTCAAAATGATGGGTCAAAATAAGAGGAGAGGAAACTGTTAACAATGTCAAGCAGAAGTAAAGCTCTGCATTATAATTTAGTGAGAAGCACTACAAATCACTCACTTATATCATTGCAGGCTTACTAAATTGTAAGCTGTCAATGATGCAAGTGAGTGATCCTCCTTAGCTTCCGTCAATTAAGTCCTAACAATTATAGTTAAGAATTCGAAACATCAGATTCATAACGCAAAAACTATTGTACTCTTGAAAGACATTATCAAAAGAAATTTTTGTTTTGTTTGCGTTGAATATTTGAATAAGCCCCACCACCGCTTCAACACCTGTCATTTTACAACTCTGTTACAATATTAGAAAAATATTAAAAAGAAACGTGTAGGTACTATCAGAAAACTTGAAATAGGAGATTAAGAACTAGCTTCGGTACAATCGAATTAACAAATTCGACAGTGAATTCGAGTCAGCTGGAGAAAAAAAAAATTAAAGTCAATGCAATCGTTTTTGACGCCCATCAACCTCCCGGGATCGTCGCATGGAGCTCACCATCACCCTTACTCTTAGAATGTTAACCTTAAGAATTTGAAAAACCAATGTACTAATGTCTATGTACTGTGTAATCGATTGGAAATAAAGATTGTTTGTTTGTTTTGTTTGTTTTGACATAACATTTCTCTGGGCGAAGTCTGATGAATTACTCAAGATATTCATACCAGAGCTAAACCTAATTAACTTATCATTACGGGAAAAAGTTTGCGAGTAGTGTGGGATATTTAAATCAATTTATTTGTGAGTAAATCACTGTAAATTTCCACGTGTATTTAATACATTACTAATAAAAATTAAAATCTGAACTCAACTGGCTTTTACTTCTTCAGATAGGAGAATTCTCATTTAATTTCTTGGGCTAGTGTATATACATCCCAATAATTCAAGTAAAGTCCAGAAACCACTAGCTCTGAATATAGTTCTTTTCAACGTGAGCGTGAAGAATGCTATGAGATTCAGCAACAGATTTGCCATCGTTTTTCCGGGAACGTCTACAGCTTTTCGTCATACGAGCCATAGTCTCCTGTTCCTCCTCTCCCTTGTTCTCTGTCTTTCATAATAAAATCATGCCTGTACACTCACGGAATAAAAATTTAGTATCCTCTGAAGTTTTACGGTTCATTCTATTCAGAGATTGTCACAGACACAAAGAAATTCGTAAATTCACTGGAGAAACTGTCACAAAGAAGTGAACATATATAAAGGACGAAGCTATTGCTCCACATCCGCTGTCGGACTCTAGCCTCTATAAAGTTGACTTTTTACCACCGTGATTGGAAGGATATGAATATGCACATTGTTGGGCAATGCAAATTCCAAGCAGGAGGGAAAAATGCCACAATATTATCATGTCACGGCGCACTCGCATTCAAGTTTTTGCGTGCATTTGAGTGTTCATTGCAATTTTGGATTCTCAAACATACACGAATCTGGCCGTAAAAAACAAACATTGTTAAGTAAAGAAGTCTCCATCAACACCTATGTATTTCAAAGTTATTTACACGAACTGACATTCACACAAATGCATCACTGCCGGCTTTATTTTTTATTTACAACATTTTAAAATAATGGTGAGTGCTAAAGCTTCCATATATTTGGTACATGTGTGCGTGAGCAGTAGTCGATGACTTATGCACTGATATTTCCGAAGAATAAATCAGAAGAAATATAACAGGTAGCAGCTAATATGTTGGACACATCATGCATGCGCATTAATATTCATAAGCTTTGTCACGGGCTTATAAATTAGGATAATTTTAGGCACAATACATTTAACAAACAATCACAAATCATACTAATGTGTTGGAGGAAAATTGTATTTCATTATCATGCACATTTTGGAGCCGAAACATTTCATTCAGGCACCTGTAGTAACTGATCTACATACTATATATATGCTATGACCCCAGTGACAAAAACTGTAAACTTTCATTTTGAACATCATTGCTCGAATCAATGCTGTACTAGATTCAATTAGTCTCCACTGTCCAAAATATAGCACGTTTTGCTTCAACGTAGTTGTTGACGCTCTTGTGTGGATTAAGATATGATTTACACGTTCCGCTGTTTCGCATTCTTATTTATTTTACCATATCTTTCCCCCATCGTTCGTTCGCTTACAATGACAATAAGATAAAAAATTGTTTCACTCCCTAATCATCATTTCTCGTACGATGAATTTTTAAACTGTACGTGCACATTTTTAAATTGCAATGATATCTAAACAAAAATGAGTCGATAAAATTTGCTACTTTGTATTTTTTTCAATTTGAATTTTTGTAAAAAAGATCATTCGTGCAGCGTTGGGTCATAACCAGCAAGAAGGCAATTTAACTTACCTTCTTCAAGTCGTATAATCATCATAATTTAGCTGAAATAAAACAGACCAAGATACTGCTTGAATAAATCTAGAAGCAAAGCATTTACAAGTATATCAATAAGTATCAGCAAGCCACATCTCAAATCTGATAACCATCATTATTAACAGTTTAGGTTTAGTTTTTCATTCGTTTCTACTGAAACGAAACTGTTAACGAATCACTCAGTATAATCACTCTGATCATAGTTGTTGAGGGCGATTGCTCTATTGGAAGAGAAACTGTCGTTGCAAAATATTTGCAAGACGAGAAATGAAACAAAAAATGATAAACATGAAAGTTGGTTTCCTCTACACACCAATTTTGGAGTATTTATTTAGTGAATTTATCAGTTGAACAACATGTTTTGAAGATATTACTCATAGAAATCTTTGTTACGTTGCTTTTTAGTTTGACTATTTATTTATAAGTATTGTAGGGGGATTTCGAGGGTTTCATAGGTAACTAGAACGAATAATAATTATTATATTTTAATTCAATGCAGCTGAGGAACCGTATGGGGCTTATTCATTTACGAGCAGCATATACTTTCTAAATGAGCATGAAATTGAATACTTCTTTGCGTACTGTACGTAAGGATTTCTGTTGAATTATTTTTTTAATTTTTTCCTAGCTTTGACAGCCGTATTGACTTAGGAAGATAATTATTAACACCCAGTTCTTACGTTTATTTAGAACATTAAGGAAAAAATAAAACTACTATGTTGATACTGCCACCCAGCTTCACTTAATCGCCAAGTTTGGAAATCAACATCGATTTTACCAATTTAGATCTCAGTTGCAATGAAACAACAAAGTAAAATTAGGGTTGTTTGTGTCAATGTCTAACATAGATGGAAGACACCTTTCCCTCGACTCACGGCAATTCCTTTTCATTGCTATTTGTATTCATGTCAGTCGCCGTCTGATACGATCAATCAGAACCTGTTTGATCGCTTTGTAAGAAGCGGCTTTTGAATTGTAGACTTTGTAATAAGAAACTCTGACCGATTCTATGCAAATAATACTCAGACCCTGACTGCAATTACAAGATCAGATGAATATGATAAAAATGCATTTAAAAATTTTAATTTTTAATTATTCCTCGATATACGTGTCAAGTTCAGTTACTCTTGTTTGGTTGCATCGTGATTATGTGCTTTTTTACTTCTCTGAGATACGGGGGAAGGCAAATCAGGTTGAATAACAAGAACATGCAGTATCTGTTAGATGATGAAAGGATTACATAGCCCAAAAAACCTTTGGGTGGGAAAATTCAAGACTATCTTACTCCGACTGATGCGGGCCGTTTTGGATGACTGCCAGCACCTACACATCAGCTACAGGAGACTAGATCGAGTGAAATTTTTGAAGGTTGCATGCACTCATTTTCTAATCAGCATATTTATTGAAGCAGTGCTTCTCAAACTGTCTGATGTGGAGCATTGGCAGTGTTCTCCGATGTGCCTAAGACAAGTAGTATTTCTCAGCATTATTAATTCGTACCGGACACAATGTATATAATTAATTTTATGAGTTGAGCTCTGATTATCAAAATAAAATAATAAATGCACTGCAGTGACCTTTACTACAGTGCATGAGGCAAAATTACTCAAGTTATGCTATTATTTCTTTCTTTTCTGGAAACTGGCCGCGTACCGGCAATTGATGGCTCGCGAACTGGCACCGGTCCGGATTCCGCCAGTCTGAGTAGTCCTGTATTTTAGTAAATTACCCTGAATTTATGAATCCGTAACATAGGGCAGAATGATATTCATGTACATCCTTACGTGTGAGCATGTATGTAAAGTTAGTTTTATCCACATGGAGTCCTGCTTTCTTGCCAATCAAAGGGCATGTTTGGCGTTCGATGGCGAATTCACCAATTTATCACCGAACAAAACCTGCACAGTTCGTCAAAAGTTTTCAGTAGGCCTAGGTCATTTTGATACTTCATTGATACTTAATGTACTGTTGTGAAAATTGTCCGCCGTCTTTATTCGGTCTCAAACTTTCTATCAGTTGATATTAGCCAAGAGTAAAAACTGGAAGTAGTTTTTATAGAATATTTATCCTCACAAATCCCTGAATAAAATAAAATAATTATATGTTGTATTACCAATACTGTATCGGACACAGACAATTTATTTCTCCTCCTTAAAACTCTTTTTAATATTGACAAGGTTGAAAAATACCTGAATAATGATGTTAGTGCATGTGTATTCTTTTTTATAAGTTAGTAATCAATACTATATGAGTTACCTAAAGAGGCTCACGTTGAGAATCTATGCCGCACGATGTCCATAGTCTGGCTGAGAAGCTAGATTTTGAGTGGTTACACATATGCTTTTTAAATGAGAAAGGAATTAAGCACTTCTTTGCGTCCTACACGGATTTTTGTTAGATTAAATTTTTCTAAATTTCTTTCAATCCTTTAAAGCCGTATTAACTTCCACATTGCTGAGTTTGTACGTTCATTTGGAAGAGTGTCTTAGACGATATTCATGATATAATAGGAAAGAAGCGTAATATCCTCTATATTTGAAATGCAACAGCGTACCTATCATGTAAAGGCAGATTGATAATGATTTCGATTCCGTAGTGAAAAAATTCAGCCTTGCACTAACGTTTCACCTTTTATTTTATTGAAATTATTCAACAGGAGCTGAAAGTGCACAACTGAACTCGAATGAAATGAGTTAACGAAGATACGAATGACAGAGTGACACGTGAACTGGCAGCACCTTTAGCTTATTAATACCAGCCACTCTGGCCTTTACTGGCTGACGGAATATATTAATGATACAGTAAATTGGAATACACCATTAATTTGTCAGTGCAAACCTATTATTCAGTATGAACCAGTTAACGTTTTGCTTCCTTACATAGTTAAATTCAGATGGTAAAACTATTAATTTGTAGTTATTGACAATAGTTTCATATTTCGACTTTGTACTTTTTACGGTGCATTTACCCATGCCATAGACAACTAACCACGAACGGTGTTGTGTTGACAGAATGAGCACAAAAATCGATTTTCTGTCATTTGAAAAAAATTAACGAAAGCGCTCTTTTTGGCTTTAATTATTTGAACTGAAACTGAACATGAATCCCAGAACTGAATATGTTATCTTAACTTCACGAATGTGATATTATTTTGAGCAGACTATATTACGTGTTAACTCGTAGATCACAGCGATGATTCAGTGCTCAAACAAGCCTTAGGGAATAAAGGTGTTTTTTCTTCTGCATGTTTTACACTATTCAATTCGAACCAAAAGTGATGAACAAAGGCAACAAATCTACTCGAACTGTAATAATGCGTTGTTAGTCATCAGTTGAGAGTAACTTTGGTTTTTAAATTTCTTGGTTTTGCTTACTCATGAATAACCAAGGATCTTTGAATGATATTTTATGACAAAATTACCGATAGTTTTGCTAAAACTAAATCCTCCTGCAACTATAGAAAAGAATATGGAAATACTATGTTCATATCATTCGTTAAAGAAGTGCTGTTTTCGTTTTTTCTTTTGAAAAATATAATATATGTTGGGATATGAGTTGAAATCAAAAACAGTTCACTTAATCTCATGAGTGACATAAACTGTACACCAACATAGGCATTGAATATGAGGTATATGTTACGTTAGCCAGAGTCAGTTTGATTGTTAGCACGGTGAGTGAGCAACTATGATGACCCGCACGCAAAGATGGGATATTCAGAATTACTCTAAAAACTAATTTCTCATAAGTTGTTAGCTGTGTGTTTACAACGTACGTAAAAGTTTATTTTAGCTTCCCATTAATTACAGACTTTATATATAAATTTAACTTAATTAGTAGACGATCAACTACCTATGATAGCTTGAAGTATATACCAGGCTTCCTCCAATAGCTTAGATTAAAACTAAGGCTACGAAAATTGCAAACTTCCAAACAATGCTGAGTCTAAATACAAATAAATTAGTGATTGTGCCGCTGTTGGGGTCATAGTCAAGCAATGAGCTGATTGAGGACATAGCAATAAAAGGCCGGAATGCTGGCTATTCAAATTAGTTCGCTACCGCTGGCACGATTAAATTTTATTCTCATCGTTAAATTTGTATTTGGCAAGCTGGGCTAGCAGGGATAGAATTTGTTGGTACAATGGACACTTCAATTGAAATCGCCTTCGCATGTTACCGTATGTATTCCAGTTAAACGACACGAACTTGTATAGATTGAAAATAAATTCCTTGTTTTCATTATTTGGAATTGATGTTTGATCCATCAATTCCAGCAATGGGTTGCGAGTGATCAATTCTGCTAGCATGCTGACTAGTAAAAACGAACTCGATCTCTGGAATTGCGTGAACTTAAACTGGCTCTTGAATACCAAGTTGTTTGGGTTCGTATGAGTGTCGCTTACATTTTATTTCTGCTCTAAAATGTGTATAAATTACGCAAGAGATCGAGGAGCTTCTTCTTAAGTATTATTCTCATTCTAAGTGTCTGTTTAATAATGCACATCAAGAGGTTTAATAATGCAAACAGCCCATATAAAGTTTGATACATCTTACTGTAATATATTATAAATTATCATTTTTTATATCACAGCTCCGATTGTGTGCAATCATTATTTAAGCTGCTAGTATTGTGTTTTTTTTCAAATTTCAATTAGTTGTGTTTCTTAGAGGAAAATAATGACAATTTAGGATTTTATTGGCGGAATTATTGACTGTAGACGAATTTTAGCTCCACTATTCGCTTTGAGGCTAGGAGTTCTATTTCGAAGCGACGCTCAATGAACAAACATGATGTGCACCTTACGTCATCCATCATCGATCTGCAGAAGGATGATAATAAAGGTCAAAAAGAAGGATGATAATAGAGGTCAAAAAGGAGCTGAAAGTTTAAAGATTTGATCAGATAATGAGAACAAAGAAGAAACTCGTAATTTAATTTCTTTTTACCATTGGGAAGGCGGATTTTTTTTGCGGCAATCCTGGTGAAACCACCAGCAATAAAGTCAGTTGGAGGGTGGAATGATTAGTAGTACTCGAATTTTCCAAGGATAATACCTGTTATTGCATAGATGATCATCTATCCGTGATGGTTCAATTTTTGGTTTTTCAATACCGCGATAAGAAAAACAGGTTCTTAGGTTCTTTCTATAGAAGGTATTTTCATTTTTAGGTTACGCAAGTCAAATCAATTTCAGGAAATTTCGAATCAACCTAATAACCTTTCAACTCTTCATACCATTCATCTTGATGGTCTCAAGCTGAAGACTGACAGCTACATCCCCGTTCTAAGCAAGGGATAATACGCAGGATCAACGGCCTAGCTGCAAGGATGTATCATAAATACTACCTAAGATCTTGTGACCGACACAAGCCGGAGACTCAGCGTAGTTATTCGTAAATTCTTCGAGCGCACTACAGAGTGCAGCACTTCTTTTTCTTAAATGCATTTCACTTTGAAGAAAGGAACCTATGTTGCCACATCTTGTATGCCATGGCTGTTGGCTTCTCAACTCACCTGATTGCTCTCCAAACATCATCAGGTATTTTTATTGAGCTTCTGCTCAGCTGCGGAATTTCGAACACTAGCACGAGTCTTGCAACTCTGAGGGCACATGCCCGTTTGATAGTCCATTAAGTCTTCAGCAGATATACACATAAATAAAACTCTCAGAACTTTTCCCCTGTATTTTCTTTTTGCGAAAAGAATGTTTCCGATGGGAAGTTCTTTCAATTCCATTGCGCCTGAAGTTTTTCTGCAGTTGCTTAGGAAGACCTAGTCACTTCTAATACACTACTTTCAACGATGTTTCGAGCAGCCGAGACCAGAAATCGAAATTTTCACTCCAGCAAGTCTGTCATTCGGTCGGCTGACTGCTGCTCTAATTAAAAGGACACCAGGATTTACAAATGAAAGTAAAGAGAACAAAAATTCCTTTGACTGCGCCAAGCGTGATGCAGCATTTATTAGGTTGACTTAGGACTAAAAATCCCTTCTCTTTTGAAAAGTTGATATTATTTTTGTTGGCTCCTGAACATTTTTCCTGAGTACGAAAGTAAGATTAAACTTGAGTAGTTTTTAACAGTTAGAATCATAGGCACATGAGATACCCGTATTATATTGTACCTGTTACATATTTGCATTTAAAGAAGTTGAGCTCCATATATGAATGCATTTTTTGTACAAATCAACATGCATTGCGCATTACAAATTGTAGTCAACAACGGTTTATGATTTGTTCTCAAATACTTCGGTACACATCTTTAAGCAATTTTTTCTATACGGAATGAAAGGTAAATTATTAATTCGTTCTTATCAAGACAATTCTATTGTTATTGTAGCATTATGCATTGACATGCCATTATTAAATAATTTAACGCTGATTAATACTAAAATGTATACATACATTGTCAATGATACGCAGTAAATACTAATTTAACCCCATTTCATGTTGCTGAAAAGAGTCAAGTGCCTACTAGGACAGTGTTAATAAGATAGAAGATATTGTTTCAATCCTTTCGATCCGACTTTTGCTAAGCCAAGGTGATAATGGTTTCATTTGCGCAAAAATAAAATACTTTCCAAATTATTATTACTGCTTACTGCTGTGACAAATATATCCCATTAGGATCGAAAGGGTTAAGGAAGGGTCACGTTTTCAGTTACGTTTTCAGAGTCTAAAATGTTGTTGATTTCTTCATTCTCAAAATGAAACTGCATAAAATTTGCAAAGCGTTATAACGCAGGCTGATCGGTGGCAGATATGGATGAGCGTCCTGAAATTTATGGGTAGTCATGAGTGTGTTTTGAGTCGTGACTCACTTTGACACATTTTGAGTCATATTTCAAACAATATGTACACGAAGTAGGACTTGTTCGAATGCGAATGTGTATCGAAGTACATAGAATTGGATAAATATCTTCCTTTTGCATCCATTGTCATAAAATTTTAAACATGGTGGACATTCATAACGGTTATTGGTATGTTTTCGGAAAAAATAAAGAAAATTAGATGCTCATAAAGCCAAAACCGCAGATAACAACAACAAAAATAACATTGTTTCTGTACCTTCAATAAATTTCAATGATAGCATACCAATTTTCTGGATCTCATACTGAATACTTAATTCATCATTGCTGGATTCTAGTACCTGCACTCCGAGCTTTAAGCCCTCTCCTTTTATTGAACCTAATCTTGAACAATAAATTCTGAAATACGCGCTAAAATACTAGAAATTCTCCAAAGCTTCTGCAGAAACAAATAAAGCGCATTTATCAGCAAAATTCTAAAGCTCAGGAAGAACGGAAAAGCTACGCTTTCGTGAGCACGGCTTTCAAATATGAAGAAATGGTTGAAGTGTGCTCCTGACACTGGATTTCCTTCTACTAAAAGCTTTTCCGTCGAGGAAAACGATTTTTATATTAGTGTCGGGTACTCGCAACACGGCTCTAGCTATTGTTACGCTCTTGATTTACCGTTTTTTTGAAAGCGAAACCAGGACTAAAAATAGACGCAAAGAAATAAAATACTTCATTTACTACTGTGTTGTCGCTTAATGTTTTCTTACTTGGACTTAAAACGTTTTTGTGAATGTAGCTCTATTTTGACAGGAAAACTTGTGCTGATCTAAATGGGCGTTAAGAAGTTGAGCATATTGCTTTTATTGTATTTTCCACGGTAAAATCTTAAATGGTTATTGCTTTATACGTTCAATATCTTACAAATGTAAACGAATTGAAAACACCGCAGACAAAAATGGAATTGAATAGATCGACGGAGTGTACATAACATTTATGAAATATTTTCATAATATCTCTGAATGAATTGTACATATGACTGTAACACCTGAAAATGGATATGTCAAGCAAATCCATAAACATACTCTAGATTTAAGGGAAGCTATATTTGTTTAGTAGTCTGATATTTGTATTTCTACAATTTTACGCTCCCTGTTCTCTGTTTTAGTTCCACTTAACTTCAAATACATTCCTCGATGTACCGGATATCCCAAAAGTATAGAAGCATGATATTTATTCAGATAAAAACTGAACGGAAGCACAGAGAGACATGAAATTTTGAATGAATTTTATTCAAACACTAACAAACAAAAACGTAAACTCAAAGTTCGAAATATCCTCTTTTGGCCTTCACACAGAACAACAGACGCTTGGGAAAACCACCCACCGTGGCGGAGAGGGATTCGTCGTCAATTTTTTTCCACGCCTTCTGAAGCGCAACTTTTAGGGTGTCCAAATTCTTGCGGGGTTTAGCGCTGGCCTTTCTCTCCGAGACTGACCTGCCAGAAAAATCGAGCAGGTTCAGGTTAAGCAAGTAGGGACGCCATTCCGTGGAGGTGATCATGGCGGGGAAGTTGGCTTTAGGGGCGGGAGCAAAGTCCTGCTGGAAGGTCCAGAGGCGTCCGTTAAAGGGGGCCTGGCTCCAAGGAAGTACTTCCTTCACAAGAATTTTGTTCAAATAATGCTGGGCGTTAATTTTGACACCCGGATCAATAAAGATGAGGAGTGTCTTCCCGGTCGATGTGACCCCGACCCAAATCATCACCTGAACACGATGACCTGTTCTGGAAACGTAACGTCCGTGTTCATTGGCTTGCTGGACCGATCAGGCAAGACTTAGGTCGTTTTCACGATTGTAGGATTTCTCTATAGGGAACAATTTCTATTACTCTATAGAAAACAATGTCTTTGAGCTCCGGCCCTGAGAAGCGTTTCAGAAAGTTGCGACATCTCTGAAGCCGAGTGGCCTTCATCTGTTCCGTTAAGGTACGTGTCTTTTGCATCTTCTATCTACGAAACCTCAAACGCTTTTTGACGATCCTGTGAACCGAACTACGACCAATATTAAGTTCCTTAGCCATTTTCCTGATGCTCCTCATGCTATTCTGGCGGACCCTGTCCCGGACGCGCTTGACCATGGTTGGAGTTACAGCAGTCTTCGGCCTTCCGTTCCAGGGGCGGTCCTGGATGCTGCTGGTGTCCCGATAACGACGGAGCGTGAATTCGATTCCACTGTCAGAAATCCCAGTGATTTTTACGATCTTCTTCTGGGTCATGCCACCTTGGCTTAGCCTCAAAATCGTGGCTCGGCTTACTTCGGACACTATTACCTGAAAATGCATGAAGTAATTATTCTGAGTTGTGGAGGAGACTTTGATAACAATAAGACGAGCATATGACTAAAATTTCACATTCCACTGTATAAAAATACAGTTTCTTGCTTGATTAGTCCGTCTCTCTATCACGCTCTTAAGGATTTAGATAGGAGGAAATTTGGTAGGGTATTTGGTATACATGTATTGTATTGTGTATACAAATGGTGCATTCTTCAATGTGATAATTCCTTCGGAAATTTTACATCCACTGACAAATCAAACGGAAAAAATTAGTGAAAATACGTAAATTTTCACGTGTGGGCATATACTAGTGTATACAATAAAAACCAACAAAGTTACAACATCGCAAATTTAGGCTTTCAGACTTTTGGGACACCTTCTATTAAAAATGCACCATTCCACTTTATAATAATACACAGTTTGTTGTTTGCTTGCTTAGTACGTGTGTCTGTCACGCTTTTAAGAACATAACAGAGGGACGGACCAAGCAAGCAACAAGCTGTATATTATTATATAGTGGAACTAGACAATTCCCGTGAAAATTCCACGACTAAGATTTGAATAATTTGAAATTATTATAACGATGAATGCATTAAAGATTTACGACGAATTATTGCGTTTTAAACGAATACTTTTCATTAATGTATACAGAACTTTGATTGCGTATCTCATCTACCGATAATATGGCCCAAATAGTACCCGTTGAAATTCCTTGGTTTAAAAGTGATAAAATTAAGGATCTATGAAATAAAATGCATTTTCAGCTTAACCCATGGTACTATCAAAATCTGAATATTTTTCATGAATATATACAGAGCTTCCATTCTGTATCTTATCGACCGGTAGGATGGCCATACGAGTATAAGAGAAAAAAGCTAATAGCGGAAAAATTTGAATATTTGATAGTGATCCAGCGCTTTTGGTATCTACATATAATACAGGGTGACAGTAAAAAAACGGGAACTTTTTAATAGTCCAGTACGACTAAGAGTGATGGAAGAAAAATATTTCATTCATAGTAATTGAAACCTTAAAACATGCTTTCAAGAAATAATGATGATATTTTCATTATTAGTCTCCAGCCGTGTGATTCCCCCAAAACCCCTGAACTACAGCTGCAAAGTTGTTTCAGGCTGCTTTCTACTCCTATTGAGCTGCTTGGAAAACCCCTTGCACTCTATGATCCTTTTTATCAGTGGTCCAACAAAGTCTCAGGTTTTGGCTTTTGTCTCAAACGGCCTAGGAAAGATGACTTGAAAAAACTTGAATACTGCAGACTTTTTACCTTCAGCCCTGATGAATTGATCAAATACAACTATTTTCAAATGCCTGTGATTCCTCACCCTTGTTCAGTTGTTTCAGCTCTGCCTGCCATATTTACTTCAGGTCTGCCACAAAGATAGGAACGCCGGCTGGAATGAGAGCCATCCAGCTCAGGCCGCCCCAAATCATGAAGGAATCATCAAACTTCTCCTGTTCAAACTCTGGCAGCTCCCTTGCTTCCTCCCGATACCTGGTCCAGACAACATAATTTTTTTCCTACCAGCCTTGTCACACCAACCCAAATATAAGGCATCTGAGTTAAGGTATAGTTCCCGGACCAAGTTTGAAGTCACTCGTGTTATCATCTCTTTTAGAGGATCTCATTTGGAACGCAATGCAGTTCATGTTATTGGCCAATATTGGCATTTTCTTACTGGAAGGGAGATGTTTCCAGCTCAATTACCTCTTACCCTTGCTTACAATTCTCCTCAGGAGTACTCATGCATGTAGTTCATGCTGCAGTTCATAGCTTCGCAATGTTTTCTTTTCAGCTTCAGCTTGCATTGATGATTCACTTTCGTATTAGTTGGATGATGTGTTTTTTGAGTAAATACATTTGTCAGTAATGCTGTGCAATCTAGACGAGTAATTTGCCAAAAAAATTTTATGCTATTTTTACTCGTGATGTTCTTCCTGTAGCATGATCAATTTTTACACTTGTAATTTTATGACCTAAAATATTGATCGTGATTGAATAGCTTACTACAGAACAACATGTTGGGCAACAATCATAAATACAGTGATGCTGGGTGTTCGTTCACGTAAGTGCAAGTCTCGTTTTAACTTCTCTGAAGTAATAATGTCGAATCTCTCAATGCGTACATTAGTAACAAAATACCAAGCTTATTTTGGATCTACGCATTTTATATGAAGAACACAGGCAAAGCAAACTCATCAGTGTAAAATTAATGGAGTATTTTGAGCCCTGGATGCTATATTGAGGTTGAGACATTTTTCTAAGAGTAAATCGTTGTAATGTTCAGGTCTTGGGCCGATGATAAACGAGCGACACACATTTTCTAAGCGAAAGTATGCATCCTAACGATATGGACACGTCAAATAATATTTATGATTTAGTTGAACCAATGATAAGAAGCACGAATTTTAAAGAATAGCCAAGCAAAATTTGTTCATCATGGTAATTGATTTAAGTACTTAAACGGAAACGTATGTACAGTGGGTATTTAATATACTTCGAATAAATGAATTTGTTTTCATGTAATAAAAATTGTATACAGATGCATGATAGAAAGAAAACAAACCTCTAACATATATAAATTGAACTGTGTCTTCTGATTTTTACTGTGGAGAAGTATCCGTACAAATAAACATAAATGCATCATAATCATTTAATACTTTATTGCAGTGGTTTTCAAACTGTGCGTCCCAGAGCTTTTTCAAATGCGCCCCGCGCCTCGTAGCAATCCTGAAAATCTACGGGATCCAGATATGAAAGGTAAATTTATACAAAGTTACCATTTTATATCATTTCTTTGCAAACACTGCTTGTTTCGTTGCCTGTTTATGTTATGAGATTTGTTTTCTTTTTTTTGCAGACCAGAACTGGAATCTTGGGTTATTTAGAATTTCATATTAAGGTTTTGCTTAAATCCTCATTGTCACCTCTGAAAGTGAGTTAAATGACACCATGGTTGCAAGAGTGTCCTTCGAAGAAGTGTATAAAAAACTGGTATTAAAATCTAGAGAAACTGGGACAACAGCAGACAGACAACGTTGTGGCAGGCCACGGACCATACGAACTGGTGCTTCAATTTAGCTTGTTGCAACGAGTGTTGCTGATCGGCCCAAAACGTCAACTAGGAGACGTTCAATTAAACTGAGAATGTCACGTACCTCATTGCAACGTATTTTGGTAAAAGATCTAAAGTATCATTCATATAAAATTCAATTAACTCAAGACTCCATTCTATGGACTACTAAAAGCGATTAGATTTTGTGAATAGATTTCTGCAGCTTGCAAAAAATGAAAACTTTGTAGAGAATTTAATAATGACTGATGAGGCATATTTTCACCTCAATGGTTTTGTTTATAAGCAAAATTGCAGATTCTGGGCTTCAGAAAATCCAAAAGAAATTCATGAACGTCCACTTCACTCAGCTAAAGTATGATAACAGTATGGTGTGGCATTACGTCTTCGAGGATCATTGGACCATATGTTTTTACGAAAAATACAAGAAATCATTCTATTGCATCATTTTTCTGTGGCAATTCAATCCCCTTTCACTTGCATTATGGTATCCAAAATCCACAATCGATTTATTTTTACAAATAGAAATTTTCTTTGGACTTTTTTCTGTTGAAATTCATCATGATGCTTTGATATTTTTAATTGATAATACGAAAAGAAATGTTTTAAATTAGTTTGACCTGTAACCTGGCTACCACTTAGTATAAGGCCAAAGATTTTGGAAATTGGGTTATTGTTTTCGGAATTGTGATTTTCTTGGAAAGCTTCATAGAGATAATAGAGGATATTTCAGAATAAAATTCCGACAAAAAAGGCCAACGTGGATAGAAATGTGTCCAACCGTAAGAGAGAAGCAGCAAGACTTCGACAGCAAGAAAGACGCCGAAGACAATCGGACGAACAACGTGAAATGGCAAGACGAAGCAATGCTGCTCGCATGGCAAAGTTAACGGGTACACATTGCACTAGACAATACAATGCATTGTATAGTCGGTACCAAAGGCACCGGATCACTATAAAACATGCCATTTTTTCCGTTATTAGCTTTCTTCTCCCACTCGGCCGTGTTATTGGTAGATCAAATAGAAATGGAAGTTGTGTATACATTCATGAAAAATATTCAGATTTTGATAATACCACGGGTAAAAATGAAAAATGCATTTTACTTCATAGATCCTGAATTTTGCGGGTACACATTACACTAGTAATTTTAAAGAGGTACCTTACTTATGGGCCATCCTGTACATGTTTGTAATAAATGTGATAGTGTTATTCATATTTACCAGCTTAATTATAATATACTAGTTATATTTTGTAAATAGGGCGCCCGCAAAAATCTGTAGTATTGTAAGTGTGCCCGGACCTTAAAAAGTTTGCGAACCAGTGCTTTATAGCATAATCATTCAATTCCACAGCAACCAATTACTTTTAAAAGATCTCATTTAATTATTTGCAAATTCTAGTTGGTTTTTCATTCTCTTTTTCTTTGCCAGTATTCTTCAGATCCGGAATCTTTTTGGGCCTTTCGATTGGATTTGAATTTTTTAATAACGCCACTAATTTTCTATTGGGTTTTAAGTCTAGGGACTGACTTGGTTATTCGAATGTATTTGCATTATTTTCAGCCAGCCATTTCAAATTTTTTAACCGAAACGAACAACTATGTTTTAAAATATCTTGATGTGCTACGGCGTTCATTCTACTATCTACTACTGCCATGTTCCTAGTATCTTTTGCAGAGAAACATCCTCATACCATGATGCTGCCACCACCAAATTTCACTGTTGAAATTGTGTCCGGTTTGAAGGCAGCGCCCTCTTATCTCCTTTTGGTTTCATGAATTACGTCCAGATAGCTCAATTTTAGCTTCATCAGTCAACACAACGCTTTCCTAAAATGATTCCTGCATATCCTTATGTACACGAACCATTTCCAATCGGGAATTTTTGTGCCTTTTCAACAGCAGAGGAGTTCTCCTAGGTGAGCGTCGCTTTAGATTGTTCCTATGAATTTCATCGCTCATTGTTCGTTTCGTTACACTGATTCCTGATGAGAGTAAATCTCCCTGGAATTCTTTACGAGTAATGATTGGATTTTGTTTAATTTGGAGAAGCAATCTCCTAGAAGATCTGAGAGAAATCTTGTGTGGATAATCAGATTTTCTTTGGTTTTCAACAATTGGTATTTTTCTACCGTGGAATGAATGATCTAATCGTAATAAATGTGTTATTTAAGGTTTTTGGCTTTGTCCTGTAGCTCTAAATTTCTTTCCAAAGCATAACAATTATTTTTTTTCTGAAATTGTTAGTTCTCTATCTATTCTTATGATGATAATCTGACTGTACAAAGCACCAATGCAGAATGTCTAGTTTGTATTTTTGGTTGAAAATGACTCCTGTTTACATTATTGGAACAATCAAAAGCAATCTATTGAAACAATCCTGAAGCTAGAAGTAATTTATGAGCTTTAAAACCTGAACTTTACATTGTACGAATACTTATTCCACCTCAATAAATGAAAATATATTTAAATTTATGTATATCAGAGCTTTCTTTGTTCTCTATGAATATTTCATTATTATCCACCTGTGTACAATTATTATGTGCAGAGGAACTTTTTTGATATGTTGAAAGTATAATAATATTATATTTAGTTAAGAATTTATCCGTGCTCTAACATCCGTGCTCCAGACTATAAAATACAATTTGGAGTTTGCTAAATGCTGTATTTAAAAATTTGTCATCTTTAGCAAATGTCAATGTTGCATATATTTGCCTGTCATGGGAAGTACCAACATCGGAGTGTGGTCAATGTGATGTAGTGAAACAAACACAGTAGCATACCCTGACCTTGAAATAAGTTTAATACTGTTGATAATAATAGTTAATACCGTTGTTAGTTGAAATTTTATATGAAAAACTAAAGGAATTTTTTTGTTGGATCTGGTGCTGTAGCAAATGCTAATAGAATAACGAGTCTACACACGGTAGCAAGTTTCGCTACCGTAGTAAAATTGATTTCTAATAAGTCGAACGGCGAAGCTAATCCTAATATCGAATAGTTTTGTAATTATTGGCAGACTTTTTAATCATATTAACACCAAATTTTACTAGCTGTTGAAGTTGTTGACTCTTCTTAGCCTTCAATGAAAGATCCAGACACTTAAAAAGTAATAAAATAAAAATCGGTTTGTGGGGATTAGGGTGCAGAATAGCGTCATTTTAAGGACTAAATCTGTGAAACTGAATTATCATTCATCAACGGCTTTGTAATGTTTTCATTATCAACATTACTTTATTAAGGCTGGCTTTATTTGAAAATCTTAGTTGTAGATCGCACAAACGTAAGATTGGTTGTTATTTTGCTAAAAAAATTTTTATAACGGAACAGAAATTGAAAAAACCTTTTTCATTGATCACCGCACCGCTTCAATAATATTGAGATTTTTCTATGCCAAGTTAAATTCTGAAACATTTGTTCATAACATACGATAATTTTTATCATAAAAGAGAACATAAAATAACCGATACATTTGTGATTGGCTCACCATTTCCAATCATTTAAATTCAATATTAGGTTCGCTAAGGTGAGCAATGATCTTCCAGCTAAAGAAAAGACCTCGACTGTTAGCAGTCGATTTATATAACTACGTCGGGTTTGCTCTGTCTGACGCCTGTATTCTCCAACAATGCTCATTCAAAGTTCTTTATGAGAAACCTAATGGGGTTTTAACATGAATTTGATGGCATGACCACTGGCAGACTAATGTTTGATCATCGTAGCGACTTGAATGGCGCGGAATAGATAACGAGCCTACGGCGCACTCAGATGGGATTTGGAAACGAAGTAGACTTCTGAGGAATAAGGTCACTAAAAGTGTTCTAGCACTTTCTTGTTATCCTAACTTTCTATTTATATGTTGTTTTTTCAAAGGCTGGTAAATCCTGAATAATGAAAAGATATTTATTGTTCACGGCCTTTAACTGTTTCTTCATAACTGGGAACAGAAATTTGGATTACGTTCTCTGATCAATTAAATTTAGCTTCAGATTTGAATTGTGTAACAATTTGAAGAATTCTATAACTTAATATTTAAAAGAAGCAATAATGTAGAAGAGTGAGGCTTTGATATTGTTTCAACGACCTGATACATATTAAAGTAAAAGAATAAGTAGAATGATCTATTGTCAGCAATAACTGTATAAAAATCGTGTCTTTGAAGAAAAACATACTGTTGTAGGAACGCTATGTGCTCCTGTGATATCTTGGAAAGTAGTTTTTCTCAATATCTTTTTAGATATCGCCATACACTGGTTGTGAAATAGAGTTCAATAATGGTCTAGGAAAAATAACACACTGTAGTTAATTTTTCAACTTTTGTTAGAGTTACAGACATTATAAAACCAAGTTGATAATATTATAGCAGTGTTTCGCATGCGTTCAAACGAAATTTTTCGAGTTTACAAAAAAGTGATGCCAATTTCAGTTTCCTCTTTTCTGAGGATGTCAATTTATTGGATGTAAAATGTTAAATGTACAGTGAAAGATCAATGACAGTAGAAATTAGTATATTATTTTAGGTGCACGTGTATATTGACGTATGAAACTGGATACTGAGTATCAACTGCTAGAAGTTTGAAACTTTTGGCTTATAATATTCATAGGTTACACGAATATTTTTAAGTAACTAATGTGTATTCTACATCGTTCAACCTTTTCTCCAAGAAGAATTTGTAATAATTTCTATTTTTACCCAAGAATAAAATTGACACAGCATTTTGTGAAATAAGTCTTTAAGGTTCAACCTTTATAACGAGTATTAATGCTAAGCTATGTATTGAAAATTCATTCCAAAGTATAAAAGTTCAACAAAGGAAACTAATTAAATTAACAAAGTAACATGACATCCAGCTTGAAATTCAATAACTGAAAACAAGAAAAGCTGACCTAGATAGCGACACCCACATTTCTCATCACAAAGTGAAGACGATGCAACAAGAGCAGGAGCATTGACGAGTGTGTTATAGGCCCTTGGAAACTGAATCTAGTTCTTGCTCACACATAGACGACTGGTTTGACTCCGGTACCAGGATGACTTTGTGAGCAGTCGTTCCACTCTCAAAGGCTAATGGCTTTCTGACTCAATGGTGTAATGGGAAACGGAGACACGCAGTGAGATCTATCTAATTCTGTCTCGCCAGTTTCAATGAGTTCCTGTTAAAGCTTTTCATCAATTAGTGTGGAAAACTTAATTCACTTTCTAAAAACTGTTGTTATTATTGCAGGTCCTAATTAAATCCATATCATTACCAAATTTGGCACGGCTCTAAGTCTCCACAGTTCTGAAACACACTATAAGACACACAGTTCACGCCAAATAAATTTAACTGAGAATATTCTTAATGAAGTTAATCGAATTCATTGTTAACTAGAATTCTTAATGCATGAATTGTGAGTTGTCACCGTGAACTAAATTAAACAAGTAGGAAAACCACTTCGAGAAATATGTTTCCTGAAATATTCGATTCCACAATGATTTTTCCTCATAATTTCAGACTAAAATACATTGAGCCCCGATTTATTCCTTTTTTTTAAACACATTGCATCGAAAATTTCTCATCCTCAAGAGAGTCATTATTTTTAAGCTACCTCATTAAGAGCGGAGAGAAAACACTCGAAAGTTTAGGAACCATTAAACTCTCTAAGAGCTCAGTGGCGTACAAAAAACATATACCAATATTTTTCTAGTTTTTTTCCTTGCCTTCTCAGTTTTACTTCAGCGTGGACGCTAGACAGTGAAAGCAGGCGGACGCTACAACGTCAACAGGAAACACAGGGAAATTCCTGAGTATTTGCCAGTGAAAACGACAGCTCAATAAGCAGTGATTGCACTAAACTTATTGTCAAGTACTGTAGCCTTGCAAATAACTTTCGCCTCTGAATAATTTTTAATGTTTTAATTTGTTTCTTCATCAGAGTCTTTCTTTCGTATTCTATTATAATTTAAGTATATGCTTTCTGTTGAATAAGGTCTAAAATTGATTCAAATTAGCTTCATTTTCAAAACAATATTATGATTGAATAAAATGGCTCAATTCGTAATAAAAGCATTGTTCTATTGCAAACTATAGAAAAAAGTTCTGTGGGTAATAAAATTAACTTGATAAGATAATGGTAGAAATATGCTCTCAAATAAATTGTAACTAAATATAGTCACGCAAATTTTCGAAACCTGATTAAAGAATGATATTAAATGCTCATTTTGGAAATGAAAACACATTTTTTGTTTCTTGGCCTGTTTTGTTTACATGAGATCTATGTATAAGCGTGTCAGTTCAAATTGCGGTACTCTGTATGAACATGGTGGGAGGACATCAAATGTATGATTATAAATCAGTAAAATTATTAATGATCATGGTATCGGCATAGGTTAAATAAATTTGAAAAAATGTGTAGTTTTTCCAACTAGTTAGGAAAGGCAAATGATATATGAAGATCAAATTTTCTATGTAATATCACAAACCACGATAACGAATTCATGTACCTGCACTACACGACGCTCGTCATTCTTGAAGAATGATGTATTTTCCTTATTTTATCAAGGCTCTTAAAAGTTAAGGATCAATACTTTCGTGACTTCATACTAACATTAAGCTTCTAAGCTTCCGAGATTATAAATGAAAACATTTCTCTTGATCTTCACAAAATTTTTTGCTTGGTAAAAGTCATTTAATTCCTACGCCATCAAAGATAAACAGAGCCAGTCTACTGTCGTCCGCACGTGCACAGTTTAGCGGAAATGTGTTATGCTCAAAGGAGGGATCAACTCATAGAATAAAAGTTTGCAAGTCTAGGCTAGGTCACAGAAAGCCTTTTATTCTAAAAAATGTTGAAATTGGGGTCCCAGAGGTTGGATATGGTCGGTTTTGTAAAAGTTCGTCACAACTAGCAAACATTTTTTTACATGATTCGGTTTGAATAAAACACACTTTTAAACCCCTGACTCACACTCGCCACTTCCACTTACAAACCAAGGCTAGACATGCGCCAGTTCAAACTCTATAGCTGCGAGTAGAAAGAAGCCTTGCTTCGGAGGTCGTTGCTGTGAGATTGTATCATTTCTGTCTAGTTTCGAACACCGTCTGCATGTTGTTAATTGCATTCGGCCTCCCATGGCTTCTAGGAGAGCGCACTATAGTTGCGATGAACGAATAGAGACATAACTTTTATTCCTGTTTTAATTTACTCAATCACACACCAGGCCCATGTCGTGTGGAACGTTTGATTATGCAAAGTCATTATCAATAATTAAAAATAAAGGTGCAATCATCTACTTCAATTTTTTTTAATAGCATTGCTTGTTGGCTTCCGCCTGCTGGTCATTGCCAACAGACTGACATGATTGATAGCACTCAAGATAAACTATTTAGTATCCAGTAGAATTAATTTAACGCCATCAATAAAAATGGGTTAAATTTACATATCCCGGCAGAGGAGCTTGTAGGGATGGTTCATAATGTATGTATCCCTATGTATCCCTATGGGACTTGGGTAAAACCACCGAATAATTATCGAAGTAATTATCCGACCCATGAATGGGCCCGAAGGTTCGTTCCTATAGCCTTATTCTATTCTAATGCTCACACACTTCTAAACTTTACCATGCAAACTAAAGGTAAATTACTGATTTGCATTTATAATGTAATCTTCAAACCCTTAAGGTTAATTCTTGGCTCCTAATGACTAGTGAAAGCTGCTCAATATTTTATGAAGGATATATTATTTTTATGAAGCTGCAAGAAAATTCGAGTATGATGGATGGTGCAATTATATGCAAATTGAATCAATTGTTATCGTGTCTCAAATTGAAAATTGACAGTAATTAGATGTGAGCACAAAATTTTATTTCACTGCGAATTATAATTATGTGTGAGTGATGCATTGCGTGTTTGCAATGGTAAAAATAGTATTAAGTTTGAAAAATGTCTACATACTAGCCTCTATATAATGCAGACGACACACTATGCCCTCTATAGACTGTGCAGTCTTTGAACGTGAGAATAATTTCTAAAATTTGATCGATTGCACCACCCAAGTACAAGTTTTTGTATAAGTTCACCTAGCTTGCGACTGCATTCAAATAAGATTTGATTCTTAGCTTCAAAAAAGCGCTAGGTTTCAAGAACAATGCAAGGATGCGTCATTCTAGAATACCAAGATGATTTTCCTCCTGGGATACCCGTATCATTGCTATTGTTTTGTTCAGAGCTCTTCGTCATCCACTGCACAGCCATGGGCATATCTCTATGTAACTATTATAATTGTTTCACTCTGTGGGAGAAGCGTTCGCTGTCTCCTCATTCCTCACTCTGTAATTTGCAAGGAAACCGTTGAAGGTAAAACACTGGTGTACAATATTGATTTACAAATTTCAGGTTCTGGAATAAACTCAATTGAAGTAATATTCCGATTTTGCCTGCACATTATTATTTTGACATAAACCTCCCAACAAATTTCAACATGTTAAAATTTTTTTTATATAGTAACTGAAAGTGCATTTTTTGTTCTCTCGACTGCAAGATGTCGGAACTATCCTTTTACTGCAGAGGAAATTCCACGGAAGAGGGAGCACTTAGTAAAAGCAGCTTTCTGCTGTTAAGACATGTCTTCTTTTCGGGAGTAATACGCAGCCTCCAGCTTTAAGCACGCATTTCATGCATCAACTATCTCCTCACGTAAGGCTAAAATGACAATGTATATTATATTTCTTTCCATAAAATTCTTCAACATGTTCTTTCTGATTACGTATTCGATTCCACTTTCTAGTGTCGTAGTTTCTTTCGAAACGTTTAAGAATTATATTATATTGTCATCGAAACAATACTTTGTATTGAAAATTTCACTAAATTCACGTCATACAGCGAATCAAAATTTATTTTATGGTAAATCAGCAAAATAAAAGATATCATTAAACGCTATTTTAACACTGAGATCAATTTCTTCCACGATATTTTTTGAAGCAGCCAAAACACAGTCATATTTTTTTTTGTTTCTAACTCAGTTTGTCTTGTCCATTATTCGTGGAGCCTGATGAATGAAAAATTATATTTTCTGGCAACAATCATATTTTGTCGATTTACTGAAACATAACTTTTCTACCTATAGTATTGTGTGCATAATCGCAGAAAGATTTTTTTGCAAAGATGCTAATGTTGATTTACATAAGCATTGTTGTTCGTGTTCTCATCTTCTGTGGCAACGATAAAACATCTTCAAGAGAAGATTTCCGATGCAATTCAGACATTACTTCTATGCGAGACTGGATAAATATTTTGAAACTATTACTGAGTATCATACAATACAAATTATTTTCAAGAGATGTACGAGACAGAATTCACGCATGCCAAGAGAACCTAAACAATTCAACCCTCTGCCTGCAGTAATCATTGATTATTCGCTTGGGGCTTATGAAATTCCTCCCCAACGATGCATTGAACAATTACCGTACTTAATGTGAGTAAAATTGTAATGTTCAGGCCAATTTCCTAGCTTTAGAGGCTATACGTCATGCCAGCATCAAGGCTGAAAAAAGTTAGTGATGTGAATGAGGGGGAACAAATTCTGAAAACTATGAAGAAATAATGAGTATCTAGTGCTCAATTTTGTATATCGTTTGGAGTAGTTTATCATAATCACGGTGAATGTGCATCACGCCAAAATTCCTTGCTTATTTTTTTATTGTAACAATAGCACAATATCCAATGCAAGAACTCTTACAAAAATAGAATGAGTTATGGTCTCTGGGTGCGAGAAGCAATAAGGAAATGTCGACTAGAGTGAAAGCATCATCGCCTGTTCACGCCATTGCAGGTGTTGATTGCTCCTGCATCTGTAAATTAAAGTCATTCAATTTCAAACTTTCTGATGGAATCCGAGTTGAGGCGAGCTGTAATATTGAATTCTGACATGAGCTTCTAAATCATCTCATTGAATCGTCCAAATTTTGTTTCGTAAGCTGGCATATATTGTACTGTTGAGATTGTGCTAAGCGTATCAAATACATGTGTAGTCGTATAGGAATCGATCAGTTTAACCACGTACAGGATATGGTTCAGTTTACACAAACCTTCTGAGTGACCGTAAATTGTAATTTCTACTCCCTACATAAATTCGAACTTCCAGTTGAAAATTCAGTGTTATAGCAACATCAGATGCATGTTTGCAGGTTCTATGCAGCAGGTACTGTACTCTAGCGGTCAGAAATCATTTCTGTTCAATGGACCAGTTTCAAGCATTAATTTTTTCTGCACAATAGGAAGAGGTCATGGTCCCAGTGATTTGATGGATATAATGGAACTGATGGTTAGTTCGCTCCGTAATCTTTTTCCTCATCGAAAGACAGCTGTCTACATACTGACGAGAATGAAGCAACACTTCTGCTACAAAAAAAATATATCAGCCAACTGTTGTTTGTGTAGCACAGCTAAAAAATTCTTGCGTATGAGACACTTACAGAGCACTGGCGGCTTGCTAGCTCGTTAAAGGGTTGATTAGATACGATTTTTTCGTCTTGGATGCAGGATATAACGGTGCCACACGTTGGCACGAGTTTGGAGATGAAACCACATGTTGTCACAGGTCCGGGAACAAGGCTACACATTTTACTACGGGTCTGGGGACGAGGTCACTCATGGTGCCACAGATCAGAGGACGGGTCAACATATTGTTATGAGCCTGAAAACGGGGTCCACATGCTCCATACTGTCCCGATTTTCCCCATCTGTTTACTATATAGCGGGTGGTCCGAAAAAACTTGAACAAATCCTAAATGTAAATTCTGCCTTATTTACGTCATAAACTCCTTAACCAAAGTGAGCAAAATTTTCAGGGAATAAATCTACTTGTCTGATTTTTAATTTTATTCGATATAACAGCCATCCACAACGATGATGTCTTCGAGACGGCACCTGAAGGTTTTGCAGGTCTTGACAACGTAGTCCATGTTGATGATCATCCACTCCCGGCCAACGGATGCTTTAAGGGCGGTGATGTTTGGGTGGCGAACGCGGCAGGTCTTGGCCTCAATGTTTCTCACCGAGTCGACTGCCCAAGTCTTCTTATCTGAGAAGATGATCACCCGACCAGATGGAGCAGACTTGAGATCATTCATGAGCCTCTGGCAACGTTCAAGACGCTTGGTACGGATGGCTGGCGTGAGCAGCGGCCTCTCAACAATGACAAGAACTTGCCTCCCAGCTCTGCTACTGTTTGTCGAACTGTGGACGTTCCAGCCCCGAGCCTCTTGGCGTGTTGGCGCATGAACGTCAGTGGACTGCTTTGAATGGCATCTCGCAAGTTGTCTCAATCTACAACACTGCTTCGACTGCTGCCAGCAAGTCTGATCGCGTAGACGATTGTACGGGACACCCCGACGAGATTTGCGACCTGACTCATTTTGATTCCCGCACGAAGAAATGCAGACACCTCCACTCGTTTAACTCGCTGGTAAGCCATTTTACAGTACACAAGAATAACAAAACTTCACACGGTGTTTTAAAATTAAGGCAACCTGGTTTTGGATATCAAATAAATCATTTAAAATCCATGTTTGGTTATTTAAATCTTATATTATTTTAAAGGTAGTACGATAATATTTCTATTTTAACTGCCTAAATTTTAAATTCATACTTTATATAATGGTTGTGGATCGAAATATCGTTATCAAACTCCACAAAGAAAACGAGAGTAACGTATCAATTGCAACAAAGTTAAAAATGGAGAGTTTAACTGTTTGGAAAATTGCTAAAAAGTTTAAAAAGACGGGTTTAACCTTTGATAAACTAGGACGAGACCGGAAACGTAGTGTTCGGACCAAAAAACTTATCAAAAACACGCTGGGGAAGTTGCGTCGAAGCCCACGTCGATGCCATCGAGAATTGACTGCAGAAGCAGGTGTTGGCAAAACTTCAATGCATCAATTGTTTAAGGAAGATCTGGGAAAGAAACCTTGCAAAATGATTTGTAAATGTCTTGAGCTTACTGGACAACATGAAAGAATGAGGGCTGAAAGAAGTCGTCACATCCCTAATGAGATAGCAAAAGGCACGCTCCCAAAAGTGGTGTTCACAGATGAGAAAAAATTTGACATTCAGTAAGTTGTGAACCATCAGAACGACCGAGTTTGAAGTTCCTCAGGTTCAGTCGAGGGTAGGATTGTTACAAGACGTCAAAATGTACAGTCTGTCAGGGTTTGCGCAGCTGGGGCAGCCACAGGAAGATTTCCGCTTGTTTTTGTGCCTTGTGGAGTCAAACTGAACTCAGAACAGTACATTTCTCTTATTTTGGAATCAAAGTTGCTACCATGGGTTACAGAACATTTTCAGGGTTCACTATGGAGTCTCCAACAGGATTCAGTGCCATCATATGGCGCCAACGTAACTCAAACCATTTTTCATAAGCAAAGATGTATGGCTAGCAAGGAGCCCCGACCTCAATCCCTTGGACTTTTGTATTTGGTTGATTTTGAAGAGAAGGGTCTTAGCTACCCATCACACTTCTCTTGAGTCCCTCAAAGCAAAACTGCAAAGAAAATGAGAAGCAATTCTACAAGAACAGATACGTACCGCTTGCAATGCATTTGTAAAGGGACTTAAAGCTGTACTGTAGTTCGTAATAATGGTAGTTACATCGAATAAATGCAACACTGTATCGTTTGTTTATTATTTACCTTTGAGTTTCAACCCTTGAAATCAAAATTGAGCATTTAAATTTTTATAAGCCTACCCAAAAGTTCGTTGCCTTAATTCTACAACACGCTGAATCTTCAAGAAAAAATTAGCAGGCTTTCGGATAATATGCGGCAAGGTAGGATGAGAGTTGTCAAACAATTAAGATTTTTGATTAAAGGTGTGTTCAGTTATTATTAGCCCACCCAGTACTACTTTTATTCATTATGTACAACCCTTTCTTCTAACCGCTAGAATTTTTTTAGCATTAAAATATAAAAATCCGTAACCGAAGTGTTAGAGTTTCAAAGATTTCTCAACATCAAAACCATCGATTTTTTCAGTGACGAGGGTAAAAGAATTAAGTTGATCGATAACAGACATGCATAGATGTTGAGACATTATATTATGCTCTGACAAAATCTCACACCAGCAGTGCTCATTTTTCCAAGACCAATTGTTTATTTTTAAGTCCAGCCATTATTTTAACCTTATTCTAATGACCAATATTCACTTGCATAACTTAAAGGCAGGATAATACCTAATGATAACCTTAGCTACATAAATGAATTATATGAAAGTTGATTGTGGTTTCTTTAATTCATTTTTAAATAATCACCACAGTGTTTCCACGATTAAAATCAGGAACAGTCGCACGACACGTAGGAAGATGACTGACCCGCATGGGTTGATTCTTCAGCGGTGTGTGTCACAAAGAATTACTGCGACTAGAGTTCGAATTTGTTTTGTTCGAGCTTTTTACTTACAAAATAAATCACAATAAAAAATCGGTTCGAGCATTGGAGATCAAAAGAGCCGTGAATTTGTTCATCCTCTTAGTCTACACCAATGTTTAATCACTTGTGCAAAATAAATATACTGATCTCGATCAACGCAGTCAAAAAAATATTAATTCCACTGGGCAACACTCATTTAGTAGACTTCTGTTTTATGGTTGATTTCTGTCAATTTTGTGTACTGATGTTATGTAGGACATTCATTTTAGTACAGTGCATTAAGTTTTGTAATATCCAGCACATTCTTATGGTATGATGTACTGCATAAATCAACTTCGTAGTTGACCTAGTTACAGTCCACAATGACAACGCACGATACCCTGAGCTGAAAATGATACAAAAATTTGAATCTACTTGCATGTCACAGAAAAAACGACACAAATAATTGGAGAGCAAATCGTTGTATATCAATATACCTACACATTATGAAATAAGTGCTGGCTAGGAGATTTTGAAGTTGTTTCTTCAGTTGTTCAGGAAAGCTGGATTATTTTAATTGAAGGCTGGTTAAAGATCAAGTTTCAGTCGTATGGCCATGCTGATCAAATTTTTATACGGATCGTAGACAGATCTTTTTTCAACGTAGAGGACATTAACGAAAATGCCTGATAGTTTCTGCACAAGAGTAGCACAGTTCAATTTTTTGCAACCGGATGCGACTACGCTTCAAATTAGAGCTGTGAGGCATGAGGAAGACACAAGAAGTGGCATCTGCGGTCTTTCCTTTCGAGTGGCAACAAAAAACTCTCCCGAGTCTCCCATAACAGATAGCCGAGAAGTTAATTAAGCTGTCACCGGCATGCCAAACGCTCGGCTGCCGTCTTTCAAAGAGCTCGTCATCTTATCGCGATAAAAAGGTGGATTTCATTATTGATGTTTGCAGGTTGAAATGAATCTCTAATACAAGGTGGTCCAAAAGTAACTGACACTTTCCATTAAGAAATAATGTAAAAAATATCATAGCTATTGATTTAAATTAAAATTACTTTAGAAATCAGTCTTTAGGAATTTAATGGAACCTTGTAGAATGTTTGCAGATCATCTCTCAGAAGAAAAACGACCGTGATTTTGACACCACTTTATTCAGTCATGACTCACCGCACAGAAGGTGAGAGGATACATAGTGTGGAAGTTTATTTGGAGCCAATTGCTCACAACAATGCATATTTTTGTCAGTATACAGTCCGACATTGCATGGTGTCAGCGGAATGTGCTAAAAAATGGATATTCTGGCTCGGACTCATGAAAGTTCGCAGGCATCACAAGATTTCCTCGAAACGGAGGAAGTATAGGTTTAAACGCAATTTTTAGTTGTTTCTAGGGTTGTAAACAGTTGTAACATGTTTTAAGTTATACTTGTGTCAAGTAACGTAGATAGTTTAGGATTTCTTTCGTAGTGAATTAGGAATAGTAATCGTAATAATAATAGTAATATATAGAATTTAAGTAGATTGCTTTATAACCTCGTACTGTTTACCAATGATTGTGTCTTATAACTTCTTCATATTATCCCTACTTGTATATCTTTAATGGTCCTTTCGACTTGTAAAAGGATCGGAGAGACCTTTTTTGGTTGCCACGGGGGTTTTGTCAGTATACAGTCCGATATCGCATGGTCTCAGTAGAATGTGCCGAATCAAGATTTACTAATTATAGAATGTTTGACCTTAATCCTTATGCTGTGTTGCCCAAACAAGACCTGATTCTAAAATATTTGCTGATTCGAATTGTGTACGATGTCTGGATCTAAGGTAATTGTTGATTCAAATTGTGTATCATGTTTTGGACCGCGCAGATTGAAGTTGGATCGTCTCCCTTCCTGAATAAACCATCAATATTCATCAGTCGTTAGGAAGGCGCAGCTCTGTCGGGTTACTCCTATAAATCTCACTGGTCTCGTTAATTTACTCTAAGTATTTTTTATAGTTGTCCCGAGTTAGTTACCGAGAGTTCTCATTAAATTCCATCTAATATACTCGTGTTAAGAAGAAGAAGAGTTTCACTACCTGCTTTAGAGAATCTGTCATCACACTGGAACAATCTGCCGTCTGCTTCTTAAGACGAGAACCTCCTCAGGTCGAAAAGCACACGATAGTTTCAGAAGTAACAAAAACGGTAACAGTAATAGTAACATCCAACAGTAATAGTGACAACAGTTTTCAATATTAACTAGACGGGACCACATGCCATACAGCAATGAAAACGATGAATACGTTATGGGCTTCGTTCAGGAAAAGTTCAGGAGAGGATTAATAAAAAGACTTTAGGACATAAATACATTGGGTGCTCCAGATTGAATGTTCATTAAATTTTCCTCAGTGGATACTCTAAATTAAAATTAATTCCAGGATCAATCTGCTTTGCAGGACTTCAAATGCAACACAAGCAGTGGTATAGCACATCTGATTTTCAACGTACTGAGTAGTGAAGGGCAAGAGTTGGAAAAAATGCTCCTATTACTGAAAGAATAGTCACTCATTTGAAAGGATACAATATTTAAGAACTAGCTAAACAGCTATTATTCAAGAGATTTCTTCCCAGCAAATATTATTTCAATTTCATGCAATGACATACAATATACAACGAGAAATAACAGTTACATAGATATTCTACACCATGTGTTAATGTGTTTAAATTTAATTTTACGTTGCAGGTATATTTCTCTTCTGATACAGGATCATGAAATATGCCTTGAGAGGTAAATCTTTAACCGTAAATGATTTTGTTGAGGTATAGCTTATCATTTAAACGCTTGGATGACAGGGCTTGGGTAAATAAAAGGGTCAACATATCTTAACGACATAGATATATTGAATGAGGAAGCCATGAGGTACTGCTGCTTGCATTCTATTTTTCAAAGATTACTGAACATACTCGTACTCGAAGGACTTATTTACGCATATTAGGAATTCTTATTCGGAGTTTTAACTATAATATGCTACTCCACATTCTGTATTTATTCCTAAAATGCAATTGAATTTTATTGCTCCAGATTTTAAAATAATTGTAGCATTCACGTGATTCCGGATTGTTTTTTCGCTTCGTTGGCAAACGTCAACTGGTACAAATGCATTGAAACTGTGCTGCACGGAATAAACGTGTGTAAATGAACAGACGCCAATACTGATGCAGACGCTAATACTCAGTTGTACAAAATAATATTTGACATTAAATGTCATTGAAACATGACCCGATAAAATGCCTCAACGAATTAACAAGCTGCAAAAGTCTACGCTTTTAATTTTAGACTGACAGAAATCATTGAACCAGACCGATAATGTATAATTAATTCATATTCATAGAACAACAAAGCGTTGCTGGTTTTCCGGAGGAAAATAATGATACTATATATTCGCTAGCTGCTCAATGCATTGAAAATTATTAAATAAAATACTCACACAGACTTCACAAAGCAACTTGTAAGAAATGTTGCTTGAACAGCAATGTCTCTTGTTATGATTCAACGTTGCTGTAGGGTTTATTTACACTTCAGAAAAGTAACATTCAATAATCATGTATACAAAGGGAAGCGTCATGCACATTTACATCCGCAGTTTATTAAATAAATGTTCAGGTCAGAGTTCCGATGTACGACTGCAACGAGGGAGTGTACAGCGGACAACACAATTATGGATGGAATTTCATTTTCCTCCATCTGCTCCATCATTACGTCCGCAATGAAGTTCTGTTTTCCATCATACCATTTATTTCGAGTCCCTCGCGGGATGGAAATTCAATCGATTAATAAACCTGATCATTACGGGACAACGCAGTACATCTGTTGCAGCATTACCATCCCTAATCTCCTCAGGAAGCGGAAATAATTCTAAACGATCGAGTCTGAGCAATGCTCCATTGTTCATTAAAGCCTCAGTTTAGAACCAACCAGTTTAATTATTCCTGATGAATCACTCGAAGCATTTCGTTATCGAAACAGACTATGAAGCAGAATTGGCGAGTTAGTTGTTCCCTTAGTGCATGATGTGGTGTCACACGTGCTTATAATGAACTCCATTGATGTAACTTGTATCTAATGAGAATAGCTTTTCCTGAGTCATGGTTAGTAAATTCTAACGGTTCATAAATTAAGATAAACATTGAATTTTCTATACAAAAAAGCAAAAATCTGATGATCCATCCAGTGAACTAGAGGGAAAGCTTGACTACAGCTTTGATCAAGTGATATGCATTGCTCACAAGCTTTAAAATTCCTCGATTCAGGAATTCATAAATTTTAGGAAAATTCCCTGAGAACGTTATATATACATGTAAAAATGTAATACATTTTTGCACGGACAAACCCTAAATAAAATTTACAAAATGTTGAGTTGGTGAAGTTTTATAATTTCAAAAATTGTAGGAAAATTATAAGGTCATATGTGCTTGTTATTATTTCAACTACTCACTTATGCGAAACTTTTTTCATGTCATCTCCTCTATTTACAGTCCAAATCACAAATTTCTTAAGAGCCAAAACTTGAGTTTCATTTTAATGGGGCCATTATTTAATTATTTAACAATAGCATTATTTTCAAATGCATCTTCACTACATTTAAAATGCATGTTTAATGTATTTGAAACACTACATAGTGACACAATACACAGTATAGTGAGTATGAAACACTACATAGTTTCATACTCACTACAGCAGTGAGTCATGATATGAACGGGGCCAATTTTACTCGAAACGATTGTTGTCAGTAAAACAACTATTTTTTAAACATAGGTTCAATCAATAGTTTTAGTAAATATTTCAGGTATACTATATCAACAGCTTCAATATAAAATTAATCTGTGGAAACAAGTTCTCAGATGTAGACCAGCATGTAGCTAAAACAAACACGAAGATTTTGAGCAGCGTAGTCCCTCATGTAGAGTATACATACATATGCCTCAGAGGTGCATCTGCTCTCAGATTGATGAGCCTATTATGGAAGCTGCCGGGACAACACTGTCCTGACAAACTGTTTCCATTGCGCACTCTGATGCACACCCAGGCATCAATTAGAGTCGAAAAACAGCAGCTATTTGCACCGAGCTTTTGTACGTGAGCTGGGTAAAATTTTTTTCATGCTGTGAGTGTTATTGTAGGTGATATGAAATGCGAGGAATGTATTTTCCTAGCGTTGTTATTAAAATGATGCGACGGTCGTCTTTCTAAAGCAGGTGATCCATATGTTTATGGCACCATAAGCGTTGCAAAAAGGGTTTTTTTAGACTGAAGCTCAACAACATTTAACTTTAATTTAAAATAACCCAAGTCAAATTTATAAATCAATAGATTGAAGTAAGTTTAATTTGTAATTAAACTTCGTCTACGTACGTTGATATCTCAAACTAATGAGTTCCAGAGAGTTGCTATTATCGGCGTCCATATTCAAAAGTAGTAAAGCACACATATGTACTCTCAGTTATTATTATGTCGCTACAATGACATCGAAGGATTTGATCGTAATTGTACTTGCCTTCTGAAACTACCAACCAATGGTAAAAATATATCCTATTGCAATACCACCAATGTTAAACATCAGTCTATAGAGCATTAAGTTTGAAAGGAATTGAATATGACTAAAGAAAATTCACTTCCAAGAAATTCTCATTGAAAAATAATCCCATAAATTAAAGATATCGTCTATACTCTGTAAGGTTTCCCATGTTAAAATTTTTCAGTCCCAGGCATGATGGGAAATATTTTTGCAAACAGCAGCGAGCTTTCAGGTTCAAAACTGGAGTAATTTTCATCATTGATTCATCACTAGTTCATACCAAAAATTGAAGTTTGCCTGAAGTCAGAGTTACACCTCTGCAAGGTACTGCATCCGATATGTACACTATGTTAACAATTCGTTTATGATTTTTTCGTGTTAGCTTAAAATTCTCTCCAACATCCTTCGAAGGGGATTAATGTACGCAGTATGGACCGAAACGAGTAGCTTTTGCGTCATTGAATTCTTCTCCTTGCGCTGTAACTTCTAAATTGACATGAACAAAAACATTGCTCCAGACCACAACTATTAAGGAGAAAATAAAATAGGATATGACAACAGGATTGAGCGGTTTGATCAATGCTTGGGCTGCTAACAAAGTCCACTGTCATCTGAAAATCAAGTATCAATTCTGTTTTGTACACGCACCTCTATCATACACAAGCTTCAAGAGTAAAGAAGGGCTGGGGAAGGGCAACAGTCATACCCTCAGTCATCAATTTGTACATAATAATCAACTGACTTACCTTACATAATAATTATTTGTCTCTAGGTCTCGAGATATACAATTGTTGTATGAGTCGTGGTACACGTAAATATGTCTTGTGACATGTAATAATTATACGACTCGTTATACTCTAGTATTACACATATGTCTCTCGATAAACAACTATTACATGACTCTTAGTAAATGATAAGTATATGATTTGTGTTACACAATGGTTATACGACTCAAGGCACACAGAAAGTATAACACTCTTAGTATAGACTAAGTGGTGCATGATACGCAGCAGTGTGGTTCATTTATACACAAATTATATGCCCAATGGGGCACAATAGCAAGACTGGCAATACGTTATGATTATATACTCACTTTACAGTTCCCGTGGAAGTTCCACGGTGAAGTTAATATACAGACGGATGGATCAAAGAGTTAAGACGAACTGATGGTCTTAAATGAATATTTTTCATTAATGAATATAAAACTTCCATTCTGTATCTTATCTACCATAACATGGCCTAAATAGTACCCGTGGAAATTCTGCTGCTTATAATTGATAAAATTAAGGATCTGTGCAGAAAAATTCAATTTTCAGGTTTACGCGTGATACTATCAGAACCTGAATATTTTTCATGAATACATACAGAACTTCCATTCTGTATCTTATCTACCGATAACATGGCCGTGTAGAAAAAAGGCTAATAATGCAAAAAATGGAGTAATTTATAGTAATTCGGCACCTTTTGTATCCACAATTCAATCTACATATATAATAGACAGTGTATCTCCATCTCTCTCTCGCTCTCTGTATTAATATCTGTGTGTGTAAGTCGCATTACTTTCTATCTGTTACTGAAGGAAAATTGTTGAATTGAAATCATGAATTATCAGTATTGTATTGTGGATACCAAAGGCACTGGAATACTATAAAACACGCCAACTTGTCCTATTATTTGAGTTCATCTCCTACACGGTCATGTTATCGGTAGATAAGATACAGAATAGAAGTTCTGTATATATTGATGAACTATCATATATTTACGCGTAAAACTGAAAACAATATCATTTCATAGATCCTTAATTTTATTATTTCTAAATCAAAGAATTTCAACGGGTACTACCTGGGCCATGTTATCGGTAGATAAAACGCAGAAAGGAAATTTTTGATGAAATTAGTAAAAGATATTCTTTTTAAACACTATACTTCGTTGTAAATATTTAATGCATTCATCTTTATAATAATTTTAAATTAGTCAAATCTAAATCGTGGAATTTCCGCGGGAACGGTCTAGTGCTTATAACACATGCACACCCGTTCCGATTTCAGTTCGATATTTTTTCCTTAGTAATAGATAGGAAGTAATGGAACGAACGCACACAGATACAGAGAGAGAGAGTGAGAGATAGAGAGATGGAAATACACTGTCTATTAAACGTATATGTAGATGTCATATATAACACTCATTGTTGTATGAATTGTGTTACACAAGATTACATGACTTGTGGTCTCAATAACTATAACCATGATTCGTATTACCTATTAATTCGTAGAAGCGTAGGGAAAATAATTGTATAGATCTTGATGAACAAAGTTATATTCTATGACGTGTGGTACACAATACCCTTGACTCGTTGGTTTCAGCAACTATACGGCTCATGGTATATGTTGATAACAGAAAATATAGTCAGAGGAAAAAGATGAGTTTAAATTGGAAATCATTGTTTATATCAGAGAGTTTTGTAATTTCAAATTGAAACTGTGTTAAAAAAAATGTAAAGAGAACTATAGAGACATTCGATAAAAAAGAAATTATAGTTGTGAGATTATAAGCATAGTGATTTCATTATTGTACTCGAAAGTTGTCCTAATTATAGTTGTTTGAATAAAATGAAGTTTGCACATTTTCATTTATTCATTGTATCATAAACTCAAAATGTTAGTGTTGACATAAATATGGAAAATGTTAATATTAATATAACTACGGCAATGCATATTTTCAGGGTGCTTCAAGTCATTGGTTTAAGCTCCTGTTCGTCAATAGCTTGAAAGGTCAAAGAGGAATTGATTCCTAAATTCGTGAAACAACTCATGTTTGCCTATAAAGAAGAGGTCAGGCACCAAAGTTCATCGTAAAATAATTACATGACCTGAAGTAATTTTGTTGTCCACGCTAAAATTGCCTCATCAATAATGGAAAGATGAACGATACCAGACTGTTTTTGCTTACTGTGAACCTAGTTGGAAATGCGTGACTTGAAATTTGAATTTATACATCGTAGCAGACTGATTATTTTGTAAACATCAGCTCATAATGCAGTAGTAGATAACTACAAGTAATGATACCGAGCGTAATTTCGGGCCGTTATTGCAAGCGACTTGGCAAGACCTTTTTTTTACCCTGACCATCGTTTTATTTTCCTTGATGGCCTGTCTTGCTTTCATTACCTGCTTCTTTGTCAATATACGTCTCATTAACGTTAAGGAAGCGGTCAAACTTCTCTTTCTTTCCACTGACCTCACCAGTCCATTATAGTTTTATTCGCAGTGAACGCTCGAAAATTGCCCTGGTGGAGCGGTAATTGTCTGAAAGTATTGGGATATTTTAAAATGAGTTTCAAATGGCCTCTTCTTGGACCTGAAAAAGACTCATTTGGCTTCAGAAAATGTGGTTGGGCTTCCGGGGCTCAAAAATGCAACAAGAGATGTATTTTTGTTTCGATGTGTACTGTTCTTCGTGGACGGAGGGAAAATAAAATCTTAGAGTTGGAAGAGTTATTTAGGCTTTTCTGTTTCGTATTTTTTTTAAATATTATAAAGTCATGACAAACTTTTCACTGAGAAATGGGCGTCTTCTTTGAAATCACTCAAGATATCTGTTTAAATAAGAAATGTTAATTACGAACTCCGTTGCAGAGATTTACGAGCTAGAACTGACGTCGCATGCAACATAAAAAACAAACTTTTCGTACCTCATTTAGGTGTATTCATATTTATAACATTTTCAACTCATGAATATTTTGATAATCGAAAACTATAATTTGTTGCCACCTTCGTCACGATGGTTACATTCACAGTCTCGCTAGAATACATAGATAACGACTGTCTAAATATAACTTATAGGGCAAAAAGCAATAACATGACGATCGAGTAGTATTGTTCTAGACCTCTTAATCTGAGGCACTAATAGAAATTTACGATAGAGGTGAATTTGTTATGCTCCTGTTCACACTCTTATTTTTTTAGATTTATTCATGTCTCATTTTGTACCTCATAAAGAAATAAAATTAATGATGAAAATTTCACGTTGAGTTGAAAATAACCAGTAACCGCAGAATTGTAACTCTAAAGACCTCTCAAAAAATATAGACTTATTAGAACTTTGCTAGGGGTGGGTATGTGAATTATGTCAAGGAAAACAATCAAAATTCCTTAGAGGCAAAATAGAAACAAAAAATAAGTGAGGCCAAAGTGTGATTGAGACTCTGAGTCAGGTGGAGAGGAATATTACTGACGGCGTTTTAGCCACATGCAGGGTGTCTCAGAGTTACGGGATCCGAAAACAAACAGATGCAACTCAAAAATTGAGTTTTGAGTTTTTATTTCGGTTTTACCTATGCATCAACGCCTATGTCTATGCATCAACGCCTGTGTCTATACATAAACGGCTGTATATTTTTTAAGCATTGTATTTTGGATACCAGAATGAAAACTTAAACTAAGTTTTTTTGTTGTCTTAGTTTGTTTTCGAATTCTGTATCACTGGAACGCCCTGCACTTTGTTAGGCATCAAGTTGTAAGGCTAAATATCTCGAGTAAAGAAGTCCAAATCAATTGTGTAACGTTGACACGAAAAGCTTACTGTCAGACTGAAAACAATCGAAATACACTCGAAAGTTATTGTAAATTGAAACCCCTTTCACATAGGATATGTTGTCTAATCATCAGAGAACTTCATCTAAACTTTCCCCTGAAAGTTGAACGTGGAAAATGTCACAGGCAAAGCACTGAATTTCTTCGTGCTTGCGCCACGTCTTTACAACAGGATATTGCTCAAGCCAAGACGTCCCCAAAGTACTCCTTTGAAAATACATCCATTCAAAAGTTTTGCTATGATACGTTTTTTACTTACCTTTTTTGTGACAAGCATTATACAACCACTACGACTTTCGTTATGTAGTTACTTGTGCATCACAAAAAAATACTCATAACCGGCAATGACAAGAACGTCTTCAACGAAGTGTGCTTGATTTGTCATCATGTTTCTCATAATCTTTAGGTATTGTGCTTGGTTTAGGGCCAGGGCTGGGAAATAATTCAGTTTTCAAATGTGCGTTTGAACATTTTCTCTCTTTGTCTCCAATAGAAGTAGAACTGACAGGTTTAGAAAGTTTTTTATTGTGACTTACTTTCCTAATAAATTCTATCCCATACATCGCTAAGTTTTTGAGTTCTCGAACTGATAATTGCGAGCTCTCGAAAGTCGACTAAAATATAATACCATAGATTGGAACTACAGTTTCAACTCAAGGATCCACTCAAGTAATTCCTGGAGGTCGATTAGCTCCGCAGACTCGAGAGAATTTTTATCTGCAGGCACATTCCTAACTAATGGCTTCTCGGTGCCCTGCAATGTTCACCAGGGTCCGTTTCTTGGTCGTTAGTTCGTGGAAGAGATAAGACGCTTCAGATTTACTTGCTCGTTACGCGACCCCGGAGTTTGAAAAGCGCTTGTCAGCCATTCGTTCTCGTTGACATTGCGAAAGATTTGTCCTTGCTTCCTTGGGGTCAGATTAGAGTTCTAGTATCACATCACAATGAATTGATTTTATTCCTGTAAATTGGTTATCAGTAGAGGTGTATAAATTTTGTTGTTTTTTGAAACAACTGTGATAACCATTAATGCACTTTAAACATATAGGTATTCATTTGGCTAAGATCTGCAGTAATATTAGAATAAAAACCCCATCAATTGAATTAAATTTGTTTCATTTTAGAATTAACTCAGTTGGATATATTGTAACCACCAAATATTAGTCATCAAAACGAACTTATTTTGTAGGGTTGTGAGCATTCTTTGATTTCTGATGGGTATTTTTTTAGGAAATATTTCAGGAAAGCCAGAACTGATTTCCATTAGTGACAGTTGTTCACATATGCTAGATGCCGGCGATTAAAAAGTGTATCGTATTCCATAAATACTTAAGCCTTCATCATTCATGAATTAACTCCTAAATAATTGAATTTCAAACGACAGCACTCTGACACGACTACAAATGCTTGAATTAATGTACATCGAAATGTTCGATCAGCTTGCAGAGATAGATGGTCAAAATAGGTCCTTACTTTGCTTCAGCACGCATAACATCCTTGTTGCATTAAAGTTACAGTAATAACCCTTTTGTGTTGCACGTAACACACACATGAATAATAACAGTGTTCTAAATGTGTGAAAACTCTTGTACAAAACTTGAAGCTTGATGAAATTGAAATATAAAATAGTCTTCTTAAATGTTTTACCTTGAGTATTGATCTCTCAGGATGAAAAAAGGAGTAACAATTTAGATCCAGTGAATTGATACAATCCTTTTTAACTCGATGCCCCTTCTTGGGTTGAGTTTTTTGAATTTGGAATCGGTTTCGAGTCAGCGGTCTTGAATATAAAAACCTTTGCAGATTACGATGAAATGAGTGAACTGACGCTAATGAGGTACACTATTTCTGATACACAATCGCAAATCAAGTACATTTTTCAGACTCACTTCAGATGTTAGTGGCTTTCAGTTCTTTAGTTCAAGTTAATATTTTGTTTTGAACGTGGGTTGTTGTCTACGCTAAAATTTGTGCAGGCAGCATTGTTTTTGTGTGCCCTATTTTTATTTTTTGACAGAGTTATTCATGTAGCGATGGTTACTGCATTAATGTTCCAGTTATCATTCATCATATACAGTAGATCACTTGCTTAATGTAGTTCTTATGTTTTTCAAAGCATCTATCGTCTTTTTGATGATTCATAAAATATTGATCGAAAAAAAGTCTTTCCTATTTATTGCCCGCTTCCCTGAAGGTCCTTACAATACCTAATTAATAATTGGCTTCGTTCAGCCATTGGAAAATTTTCCTAAGTGATTCAAGTTTGTATTTGCATGTTGCTTATTAAACACTGTTGCAAATTTGCGAGAATTTAATTCCTGAAAACGCCCACAGTACTCCTCTAATATAATTTTCATTTTATTGACTGAACATGAACTATCGAAATACAAAGTCTTTAGACTATTATGTGATGTCACAACCAGTACTACGTAAAAGCATGATAATCTCCGAAGGTTCTAGTCTCGTATTACTTTCATGGCGTACAAGGAGTACATAAATTACAATCTTCTCACTGTCGCCGGGTGGGCTCTGTATTCAAAGACCGATAAGCCTCCCTACTTGTGTAAGGTACCTGGCTTAAGCTAGCAGCAATTCTAATTCTTTTGTGAATTCTTCCTCTTCTAGTTATGGTATAAACTTATCAATTATATTTTGTTGTAAAACATGTATTTCAATAAACGGACACTTAATATCCGTATGAATCTCAGGCATCACAAGTAGTTTTTCCATCAGCCTAAATAATTCAGGCAGTCAAGGGCTTATGCACGAATCACCCATCGGTCACAGATAATTGTCACATTAATTCATAGAACTGGTCTCGAATATGTCGAATGAAGCATACAAGGAAAAACGTTACAGATATATAAATCAACATCATGGATGACGACATCTTGTAAAACGATCGCAAATTTTTCTGAAGCTGTGACTTTGATTGACTCATAGCCATTCATCAAATGCTTGACAAGGACGAACATATGGACTGTTGTAAATACGTAGAAGGTTAGTTCGTCACAGAAAGAATTGAAGACAATCATTCAGGAAGTCAGAACATCTAAGTAAGTTTTAAATAGAGGGTATTCAAATATTTTAAAACAAAGCTTTGTGATTATCAGAAGTGTTACGAAGTTCGATAATCAATAGCACGAAACTGGACAGGAGTTTCTGCTGCAAGCAGCCTCAATAGAAATTTTTCTGCATCGTGGTTTAGGTATCTACTCGGGTATATGCAAAAGCTCAAATGACGGCTGTATAATATGGAAGACGACGTAAAGTTAGAAACGAAGCTTCAATGCTCATTTAAAATAAATTTCACTTCCTCAAACCTATAATGGTTACTTTTCCCACGAGGAGGTAATGTGTGGTTTTAAATTATTATTATTGCATCTTCAATAGCAGACGATTGGCAGCAATAACTTGTAGCATTCTGACAGTATTAAAGTCTTTGCAAATGCATTACTTTTGAATAGTAGGTCTTTGGTCATAGCGATAATGCTCACTTATACATATTAATTTTACATTTATTTCGGCAGAATCGTATAACTTTTGTTATATATGTAGTTCAAAATATGTCCTTATTCGGTTAGGAAAGTAACAATGACGAGTATGACATTCTTTCATACAGTTATAATTTATTTTTGATATAAATTTCACAACCTAACGGAAACACTTCTTCATCTAAGATAAATTATTTCAAATAACTGGCACTATCCTTACGTTCATAAGTTTCACATAAAATTGAAGATATCTTACAAACGTTTTCAGAAATATGATGCGACCTGGAAGAGTTCTGCCTCTTTCGACATTAACCTCATTCTAGCCAAGTCCCTTGAAAATCTCGCAAAGCCCATGAAGATGCCTAGAGTTTCTCACGTCTTCAAAAGTATATATAAAAACAAAAGCTCTTAGTGGCTGCTCGCTTAGCCGCTAATGATGCGAGGGATGAAGGCTGTTACGTACGAGTGTAGGAAGCCCGGAAGAGTTGCGTTCTTCATTGCCTGACGCTTGTTTATTTCATCTATTTTTATTGGTGCCAATCTTGAAACATAAGAAATTGTAAGCGTATAGGCAGGCTCAACTCGCCTGTTTCTATCGCAAAATATATGCATGCGATTTTATAGAGCTGAGAATTTCAATCGAAGGGGCAATGTTGGCAGTTGATAGTATTGTTTAAAAAGTAATAAATACAAATTTCATAGAGCCAGCTGTAAAACTGCAGTAAACACATTATAGAAAATTTCAATTCAAAAACACAAATTTTGTTACTCTACCGATAACAATTGTTCAGTGCTACTTGAAATATTACCTTATCTCCGACCAGTTTACTTTATAATTACTGTTTTTATTCCTTGAATGAATTTATGTCATAAATTTAGTGTGGGATTCAAGTAAAGAAGACACGTGATCAAATGTTATTTTATTCAATTTATTCGTCAAAGAAGTGCAATTATTATCCACGATATTTTTCTATATACTTATAGGCTTTTCTATCCCATTTGAAAGAAACTAGTTAGTTTTGAAGAAAATGCCTCAGAAATGTGAGTTTCGACTTTTTCAAGGTTTTTGATAGTTATTCCATTAAAATTAATAAAATAACCCAAAAAACAACGATGTCTGCGAAGAGCAAGGTCGTATAATAAGTTGTACGAGCAATTTTTTCCCAGTTAAATTCATCGATTTCCTACGATCAAATCTTTGCTGTCTAGCATTGTTGGGATGAGACATCACTCCTCGTTGATTCACTTAAGCTGTTATTTTTTCACAATGTTTTCTAAATGTTCTAAGTATTGACAGTAGACTTGAACACATATTATTCCATTCGTTGGTAACAAGTTAAAGAAGAAAACTCATCACCAATCCGATCAAACAGTGAGAAAATCCTCCTTCGCATTATATTCTCTTTTGGATTGTGATAAAGGATATCACTGCTCTCCAAGCTATTTTCTACAGTCCCTAATATTTAGATGATAGATTAATTTTTCATCAACAATCGTGCGTTTATCCTGAATGGGTGAGATGAGTTCACAAGAATGAAAATGTACGGAAATCTCAACTTTGGATTTGCTTTTTGCTTGAAGCAATTCATGAGGCTCCCATTTTCCGAATTTTTGAAAGTTTCCAAGCTGTTGAAAATGGTCAGAAAGAGTTATTTGGTTTGCACCAGGCATCCTTGCCGATTCTTAAACTGCTAGCGCAGGATCTTTTTCAGGCGATGTCACAAGGAGCGTTTTGTTAAACTCAGCTGAAATGTTCGGGTTTAATCTTCAAACCTAAATCTCTATCTCTGTTTTTCCAATCCATCTTCAGCCAGTTTTTTCATTTAGGTTCTTTTTTTCATGAGGTGGGTGAATATTCTAAGTCGGTTTAGCCTTTGAATTGTCTTTCGTAAACTCATAGAGCACTAAGTGACTTAAATGCTCCTCTGATTGGGATATGCTTAAAAGGGTTTAATTAGCAAAATTCCCATCACAAAATCATGTCAAGTAAAATATAATTTGTTTAAATAAACCTGATTGCAAGAAATATAATTCGGCTCTAACCAACCAACCAACAGACTTAAGTCTGTTAGTGGAAAGTTTAATATTTAAGTAGGGAAACGTTAACCTTCGTATCATATTTTTTATCAATCCAGCATTGAGCACGGAGACAAATCAAAATCAAGAGAAGCCGCTTAACTGCATACGAGACTCTATTCTTCAGTATTTTTTCCATGTACACATCAGAGTTGACGGATCCTTCAAATCAAACCACAGGGAGGATGCTCCTATCTACCATTCTCTTCATGAGCTTAAATTTTTCTCCTTATGCTTTCTTGTACTCGATTACAGTGTGGGGATTTGTTGGGGCACCCAGTGTCTGTTGATTTGTTTGTTTGGTGACTAATGCACATCTGACCACATTACTCGCTGGAACCAGCCCTCTTTAAAAACTGAGGCAAAAAACTGTAGCCTCCAGCATGGATTCTTTGTTTGTGGGACTTAGAATTTGCGTCAGGGGCCTTTTACTTGAAATTTTTCTTAGAATTAGCCAGATGGTTGCATAGCTTAAACTCAACATTTTTGCAACACGCCTTAGGATTTTATTGAAAAAAATTCTTCACTGTCGCTAGGTTCTGCAATGACACAAACTTCTTGCCGGTGGAGACTTGCTTAGTTAAACTTTTTCGCAATTCTATTAATTTCCAGAATATTTGATACCTTGCACGAATGGTTCGAAAATAATTTTATCCTGAATATTCCATTGGACCTCCTTGATTCTTTGGAGCTGTCCGAATGTGAAGATGATAAACGAAGACTACTATTCAGTGAATGGAGAATTCTGTTTAAAATTACGACTGGCGCTGCATACATGGGCTATTTTTGGGAATGCTATTTTCAAGATGAAATGATGCAAAATGTGAAAATTCATACTACTTCATATAAATGTCCGATTTCTGTGGTAGCAAAGATACCGCTGCATAAATATGATGAAATTAGTTCACCCACACGTGAAAATTCACGTGTTTTTTACTGAATTATTTCATTTTATTTTCCGGTGGACGCGAGCTTTATGGAGCTTCCATACTGAAGGAGTTTCCACGCTGAAGACTGTGTCTTTGGGATCCACAATACAATGCTTACAATACATGTATACCCTACCGAATTTCCTCCTATCTAAATCCTTAAGAGCATCACAGAGACACGGACCAAGCAAGCAAGCAAGCAAGCAAAAAACTGTGTATTATTAAACCAGGAGCCTGTACTCCAAATATTTGGCCCCTACTCCGCGCGAAGTTTCAACAGCTATGAGGAAATTCAACTGAAAAATATGCGAAATTGCTTATGTACGACAGGCTCAAAAACTGTAATGCAGTATTTGGACTTTCGAGTATATATTCCGGAAACTATATATGCCATCATAATTTAGGACTGAAATTTCATATCTCATCTTGTTATTCGTAGACGAAATTCCTCTTATCTAAATCCTATCTAAATCTTGGACTAGAAGTGAAGACGTAAACAAAACTTCTATTTCTACAACTAATCCTCATCAGAGGTCAGTCGTCTGAAAAGTACAGTCATTTCTTTCGAAACTAGAAGTTCCCTTGGGATATCGAAAGTTGTCTTAAAATGGATGTTCTCAGCTGTGATTCAAGTTTGAAAATGAGTTTACAGCGCCACTAATAACAGTAACCGTTTTTTTGGATGGGCTGACCATTCTCCGGCACACAGCTTCCGCGATTGCAGTCATCTTTGTTCTACGTTGTGTGTAGAACATTTTTTGAGCAAATTGTCAATGTTATTTCGACCATTTAATAAAAGTGTTAAATTTAATTTTAAATTTTTTTTAAATGATTAATTAAATGATTTAATTTAATTTTAAATGATTAATTGATTAATGATTAATTTTTATTTTAAATGATTCACATGTGGGAACATAAAAAGGACCAAACACTTCGTAATTTTTTTCAAATTTTATGAAATGACGAATATTTTGAATTCATTTTGTCCCATAATAATAGTAGAATAGCATAGAATGAGGCTATGGGAACGAACCTTCGGGCCCATTCTTGGGTCGAATAATTACTTCGATAATTATTCGGTTGTTTTACCCAAGTCCCATGCCGTATTTCTAGCCGCGTCAACCATGTCGGCAGCGGGATTCGAACCCGGGTCTTTCCGCTCGAAAGCAGATTCGCTCACCAGTCGACCAAGCTGGTGATGTAATATCTGTTAATTGTACAAAATATCTGCGTTAAGAAACTTCCACGCGCTCTGCACTCAGGTTATCGTAGCAATAGTAAACTGTTTTGCACGTGTTATTATTTTTATTCCAATAACGATTTTCATTTCGAATGAAATTTACTACCCTTTATTGGCTATCACAAATGACTGCTTTGCAACTTTAACAACTTTTTAAACAAACACAAGAGCCCTCAGAAGTTCAAGAAGTCCTCATCGAGCATCAAATTTAATTTCACTTATTTTTGTCTTCTCTACAATAATAAACAATACATAGTGTTATACCCACTCATTTTAACGAAGCTATTAAACTTTAATCCTAGCGTCGATTTCAATGCATTCATAGTTAATGGGTGAGGCTTTGACGATTATAATATTCTTTACGAAGATGACGTACTTGAAAAGTGATAGGAATGCATCATTACAAATGGTCAACAAATTTTAACTGCAGCTCCAGTATATTTTCTACTCTGCGACACATGTTCGTAGGAAATGTATAGACCAGTGTTTCTCAAAGTGGTCTGTACCGCCGCCTGGGGGCGTTGAGGAAATGCAAGGGGGCGGTAGGAGGGTACGCCTTGAATGGGGGGCGTATATTACTGTATAATATACAGTAATATAATCATTAGGGGGCGGTGTAAAATTAAACAGTCTCCTAAGGGGGCAGTGATTGAAAAAACTTTGAGAAACACTGGTATAGACAATGCAAATCCATGAGATAATAGGCATTGAATTAAGATATATCAGCTCAAATTTCATCCCAGCCTCTCATGATGAGAAATAGTTTTTGGCTCATTCAGACACCTTACTCATGAAGTCCATCAGCCAATGCAAATTTTATGGCTTTTATTTTAGGATATTGGAGTTCATGAAACCGTACCATCAGCGTGATTATTGTAGACAACATGCCCAGCAAATAGTAAAATCAATGTAATAATTGTGAACAGCATGCTCAGCAAAGAGTAAAATCAGTGTAATAATTGTGAACAGCATGCTCAGCAAAGAGTAAAATCAGTGCAATAATTGTGGACAACATACTCAGCAATCTTCTTGTAAAATTTTTGGGGATTGTAGCTCGACTACTACTAGGTGCACCCCGAACACACACTACTACGTCGAACGCAAACACATACATTTTAACGTCTTCATGTATCAGTTGCTCTGTTTACTTATCAAGTGAAGAAATTACTTGCTTGAATATGGTTCTCGTAATCTTGGTGGTAGGTGCAACTATATTATTTTATTACTACAATCCACGGTAGGTAACTATCAACAGGGTGAATTCTGTGACTGAGGTAATGACTGAGCACATGTAAAAGTTTGTACTAAAACTAAGGCTAGGCAATTCAAATTTGAACACGGGATGAGTACCACGATGTGGTTTACCAATTTTTTTTTCAAACACGAGTCGATCTAAAGTAAAAACAAATGAAAGTTGTCAGGTGAAAAAGTCAAGCTAAATGATGGAATTCCATTGATGAATGAAAAAGGATGCATTCGAAATGAAGTAGGAAAAAATATGAATATAATATTCATAACAACGAAGACAAGAGTGCTGTATTGCTAATTCATTCGCTTTCAGAGTATCACGTCATGAATATATAAATAAACAAATAAATACGAATTTCCTGTTTTCATTCCCGTCAACGCAGACATTTCAGTATTAACGAAACGCTTGCGTGGCACCCAGAATTAATATGTTGATTAATGAGAGCTGCAAGTTGAGTGTACATACTTCATCAAAGACACGTCGTGAACTATTGATCATAGCTTTATTTTTCTAAAGAAAATGATTTATACTCGTTCATTTCGATCAAAAATAGTTTACATTAACTCAGCATTCATTTACATATACAGTATATATAATTTTCTCTTGAATTTTAATATTGTAATTTCTTAGTACTCCATGAATTATATTCATTCAGTTCTAATAATTTTGAAAATATGTCTTCATTATCATTCGTATGACCCGATGGTACTTTTACAATTTTTATATGGAAAATTTTTCTCCCAATGAGTTAGTTTTGACGCTCCGCGGGGCAAGTAGATGCCCATAAAAAATTTTCGCCAGATTCCAATCTTTTTATAGATATAAAAATGTTTTCTTATTTTGTTGACAGACAACCGTTATAAAAAAGCGCCTCGAGGCTGAAATTGAGATAAAAACTGGAGCCTCTGGCGATAAAACTCCGTCACTGAAATAAAGAATTTCTGTCTGTTCACGATGGAAAATCTCCGTCTCTTCTACGAGGAAATGACAATTTTACGATAAATGAAGCACTACAATGGATTAAACCGACCCGACTGGAAAACTATTCTAAAAAAAGCCAGTATATTTTTAAATTGGTGTGAGAGATCAAATGCACTTGAGAAATTTTCACATAAGACATTTTAGAAAAAGAAATTTTCACTCCACATGAGAAATTTTAGAAAAAGACGAGTGACATTATTTGAAGTTTGAAAAGTAGTGCAGTAAACTATCCTACTAGTAAAATAAATACATTGTAATCAGCAGCATTGAAATCAAGCTTACAATATTTTTATTTTAGGTTTAAAAAACATAAGCGTGCGTGCATTGAATTTATTTGGTAATCTAGAAAAGCACCCTTAAAAATAAAATAATTAAAATATTTATCAAATGATTCTTCGCCTTGACTACTCCCTATGCACAGCTTCTAACAAAGGAAATTATGTATATTTAGATTGCAGAAATGAAGACTTAGCTTTCGTTTAAGGTAGAAGCCTGTTGTGCATTTACTTCCACTGCTTTATTTTCTGCACAATTCAACCAGTTGAGGTACTGAATACCTGACTGAGAGGTGCTGGCAGTGATATTTTCCAATATACTTTCTACTATACCTTCTAAGATATCTTCTAAGATGCCTTCTACTATATCTTCTAAGATACCTTGTACTATATTTTCTAAGATACCTTCAAAGATATCTTCTAAGATACCTACTAAGACACCTTGTACTATATTTTCTAAGATACCTTCTAAGATATCTTCTAAGATACCTTCTACTATATCTTCTAAGATACCTTCTAAGATATCTTCTAAGATACCTTCTACTATATCTTCTAAGATATCTTCTAAGATATCTTCTAAGATACCTTCTACTATATCTTCTAAGATACCTTCTAAGATACTTTTTAAAATATCTTCTAAGATGTTTTCTAAGATACCTTCTAAGATATCTTCTAATATACCTTCTACTATATCTTCTAAGACACCTTCAATGAAATGAGTTGTAATTCAACATGGCTTCATCTGAACTACATATCGTAATAGCAGGTCTCTGTAGCTTACTCGTACATACATAAATACCATTCCCGTGTGGTCTCCCTGATACCACACAAAAAGCTTGTCAGCTTCCACAGTTAATAACACGTAAGAATACGCAGGCGACGTTTACTGTTATGGAGCAGTACATGTATGTATTTGCTATACAGACCGCATATAAATATAAATAAATGACGATTCCGGAACAGCGAAACAAAATTTATCGAAAAACACTTTCATTTATGACTGAAAATACAGTTTTATTCTTTTTCCGCAAAACGTGTCATACTATTCTAACGTTGAACTTGTAGAACACAATACGAGTACTTAAATTCCATACTATTCTAACGTAGACCTTGCAATACATAATATGTAACGCAGCTTCTCTTGATGAGTTTTATGTATTTATAAAATTTCTGCATGACACTCATCTAGCAGTTCGTTCTGGCGTCTTGCATACAGGCTACATGACGTTATTCAAACCTCAACACTCTACGTAAAACTCTCTCCGTAATTAAACATTAAGTTCAGTATTTTTTCGCTACATTTGTCGAAAAGTGCAGACCATTGAGCGCCATGAAGGATATAATTTTATTGAAACAATTTTGATAATGGTTTGCTTTTAAGATAACGCTCAGCTAAATACTTTTATACTTTTCTTCCAGAATGGAGTAAAGCTCCGGCGAGTAAGAATGTCGACCGGATATTACCCGTTAAGACTAATGAAAGCGACCTGACCATTAATTTCGTAATGGCCGCATTACTGAGTGGCATATGTTCACTGAGGGAGCATAGTGCTCCCTGCTATCACTTTTGCCGTTTGTATTGCTGGTTCTTTTGGTGACTACAAAAGAGAATTACATGAAATAAGTTCTAGGAGCGAAAGACGCACGAAACACACTTTTACTTGCTGCAACACTGTTTGAAAATGAATCACAAATGAAAAATCTTATATAAAGACTAAAATTTATGAAGGATTAGATATGAAAGTAAATGCAACAAAGGAATGTAATAAATTGCCTATTATTTTGGCACAGGAACTCATTTATTATACCTCACTTCCTGACAGCATAGACGCGAGCATTTTTTCAACAGATGGCCAATGCACATCTTTACTCAGGGGAACAATTATTCGTTCCTTTCAACACACCAGATTTGAATGAAAAATTATAGAAGAGGGCATTAAAGCATTGGCCTGCAAGAACAATTGTGTGTTGGTCTTGCAAAGCTGAGACAAGTAGTATCGAAAATTATTGTACTTCAAGTGAAGCTTGGTCAAATATTCCACCTTACGATTCCTATTTAGTCTCATATGAAGTGATGATACATTGTTTCATTCAGCAAGATTTGAAATGTTCTTACGATGTGAAATGCTCTCTTACGAGCGAATGACGTGGATAAAAATTACACATGTATTGTTCTGAGCGTTACGGAATTTATGGCTATGAATTTTTGAGAAATGGCCGTATGGATATTTCCCTTCCGTCTCTCACGTTTCTTCAAGATGATTTTCCATAGATGCTCACCCTCTGAAAGTCATCCATCAATTGGCACTTCTCCTTTCAGGGTAATAAATCCGCTGGGATTCATCGTCTGAGAATATAAATCGGTGTCGCTTGCTTGCTTCTACGGTCTTCACGCTGAGCTCCACCTCACAATTTATTGCTCTACCGATTCCCTTGATACCAGAAGCAGATATTTGTCATTTTTCTTCAAGGGAAGAGCAATTCTTGAAGTGTAAGCATACCGAATATTTGAAAAAATTGTGATTCTGTTCGACCAAAAATATGGTTTCACACATGACTGTTGACAAGCACATCTGGCAAACATTAATGAAACCAATCCAATTGAATTACTGGATCATTTAGTTTTAACTACTGGGATTGTAGGTTTCCTTGTCATCAATAATTATTGTTCCTAATTTCTTCGCTCGTGGAAGTTTTTCACGATGGCTATCGTTAGACTCTTCCTTGTTTACAAGAAACGTTCATCATTTTTCCTCCAACGAAAAGAACACTAGAGCGTACTTACACACCAGAGTTGGAATACTTACCTTCATTTGACTGTATTTTCGTTTCCATTCTCTTTCAAGTTTTGATTTCAGAATTTTGAATATTCTAGTATTAAAAAGCAAGTTACACAACGACAACATTGCCATAGCCTGCTCCAAACAGCAACCTGAGCGACACTGTGAGGGGTTTAGAGGAACTCGATGTTGATATGAACGATCAGAAATTGAATTGAAACTGCATGGGCAGTTGTGGGAGAGAAGCATATGAACACTTTCAAATTGACTTTTTAGAAAGTTTCAATGAATCGAACTTCACGTGATGCTCGTAATAGATGTAGATTAATGTAAGGTTATTAATTAATAACGAAGGTTAAAAGCAAAGATAGAATTTTTACAGAATTGAATGATTGGTAGCAGGGACGAAGCAGCTGGCCACACAAAAGGGTTGTTGGTGTACAGTGTCTGCGTACTAACCTACTAGTCTTGCAGTTCTTCATTGGTAGGTCACATATTTTTAATGAGTTGATTTTTTTGTGTGAATCCTTTTAAAATCATAGATATTCTTACGATCTCTCGAACAAATCCGTTGTAGAAGTTTTCTATATTATACTCTTAAGGTCAATTTGACCATTTTAGGACCTTTACAATGTTCTGCCGGAACCATTCGTTGTTAAATGGTTCGTCTGTCCCATATCTATAATAAACTTCTCCACGTTCTCGAACAAACTTTTTCCTAAACTGTCTATGTTGAAATCAGAATTCTTAGTTCAACATATTTTCGATATTGTATCTTAGATAGGATAGTATTCTTAGATGAAAGCGCTGCACAGACCCATTCTTGAACTATAATGTTACTTCCTCTTAACTCAATGGCAGGGAAACCATAAATAATCATCATTTTGCAAATTATTCTTTATCCTCATCTTCAATTAACTCTTATAAGAAAATCGCAACTATTTTTATTCCGTTTACAGTAATTCAATTTGCGTTAATACATAGCTATTGGGCCAATTTAATGAACTTTGATACCTTGGGTGTTTCCTAAACTCAATAATGGATGCGCACGAGCGCTTGTTTTCTGATGCGTGTTTTTTACTGACGCACGAGCTTGAGATCCATAATCGGAAGGAATGGCGAAGGTTAACAAATGAAATGAGTGAGGTATATTTTCTATGGTTAAATGAGGAATCTTCAACCTTTTGCTTCGAAAATGCTTTGGCTAAATAAAAATGCAATAATAAGTTTAAATTTATTTTAAGAGCTTTCAAAACCTGCTCTTGTTGTGTGGACCCCTGAACTGACAGAGAGCTCATCATTCTGCTCATTTATCAGTACACAATTTAAATAATTTACAGTTTTATTATAATTTAATATTCGTAGCTCTTTTTAAAGTTTGGTGTTCAATGTGATCAAATACACGAATAGTGAGCTAAGTGTCAGCTACAAACAAGATGAGAAACGTAGGACGTTGACCTTAAATCGAATAGTTTCACAGCATCTCTAATATTATTTCTATAAGTTGCAATCGTGCTAGCGTCATTCCTAAAACTGACGGTCAGAACTAATGTTTTAATTGCTGAACAGCTGCATAAAAATGACCGATATTGAGCTGAAATGTTTTAGGATGGGCTAAAGTAGAATATATAAAAAAGGTTTAAATAGTGTTGTTAGTTCAGTATTCCAGTCTACTTTGAATAAAAGCGGATTGAAATTAAATAGAATAGAATAGAATAAGGAATGAGGACGAACTGTTTGATCCATTCTTCTGTTGCAACCCAAGTCTCATGCCATGTAACGTACGGCCATCAATCACGCACATAGCCACACCATCAGCTGCAATTCCACATCCACCTTATAATCGGCAGTTTCAATGCTTGTGTCTCTACCCAGTCTTATGAGCTAGTACTGTTGGATGACTACTGCTACTATTAGGGCCTCCTAGACTCGTTCAAGCCGTTGGCCTACGGCTGCTGTGAGCGTCAGAACAGCTTTTGAGTGGTAGCCGCTAGACTGGACATAGAGCGATCCTTCTTCGGTTCAGCGGCAACAAGGCTGAGACTGCTGTATTGTGTAATTTACTGTCGAGGTGGACTACAGCGACAAACAGCGTCATGTCCAGTCAGATTTAGCAGTGAAATTGTATATCATTTCTGATTTGGTATTCTCCACGCTTCGCTTAAAACAAATTTGTGGAAGTTACCAATGGCTCCAGCTTCTTAACTTGTATATGTGTGATTAAATTCGTATTGCATTTTTGTAATTTAAATGATTCACTTTGCAGGCGATGCAGTGGTTCATTGATTGAAGGAATTTTTAAAGTGGAATGAACTCCTCAACATCTGACAAGTGCAGAACTTGGAAGAAATTTGTACGTATTTCCTCTGAGGTTTTCCAATTTCAAGAATATTTCGAATAGAATTTTTGAATATTCAAATAATCAGAAGACAGCCTCGATCCTTTCCTTATTGCATTTGAATAAAAGATTAATTTGCTTCAAAGACCTCGCAGGTAAACAATTACAAATACATCAATTTGTTGAAAATAGTTTCTGCCAAGGGCAAAGAAAGTATGATAAAAATCTAACATCACGACTTCAGGGTTTGATAAACTGTTTCTCTTTTCTCCTGGAATACTGTAGTGTACATTTAATTATATTTATTTATTGGTATAATGGAGATAAATGTTAAGGAGGAGTAAAAAATTTCTGTTAATAATGACAATTTCATATGAAGCAACTACCTGATGTGAAGCTTATGATTCGAATTCTGTCACAACAGAGATGGACATTAACTTCATATTAAGGATGAAATTATATTTTTGACATCACATATGTTGGGATTTTACTCATCTTGCTTTCTTGTGAGAAAGGTAATAGAATGTTCTTTGTTTTTCTTGCGACATTTTTAAACTGAAACTATTTAATTTCGTTGCCTCTCACCCGGAAGACTCTCCCCTACTGGTTCCAATAAACTAAACTTTACGAAAAAGAAACTTCTGAACGAGTTCCTTCAAGAAATTTAGCAGTTAATTGAAGTCATAGAAGCAGAGTTTGTTCCCGGAAGAAGAAAGGGTCTCATAAATGGGCCAGCAATGTAAAAGCTTCACCTTTTCAGAAACTTTTGAAACATTATATTCAAAATATTTACGATATTTGCAACTCTTCGAGACGTTCCTTGTAACCAATTGAAATATTGAAAGGAAAGATAATGAAACAGGTCAAAACGTTTAAAACGGGCAGTTTTTTTTCACTCTCCTTGTACTTCGACGTTAGATACAAAACACTACAGCCCGTGATCAGTTTCAGAATTTCACTCGTATGGGACATTTTGTACCACAGCGAAAAAAATTACGTTTTTAAAAGTAGACCAATCTTGTCTATAATTGAGAGGGACAGAATCAGGGCTCTAAATTATTCATTTGCATGAAAACGACTTGTATTTTTATTGGAAACACGGCTGGAGTATCACATTTTTCGCATTGGTACAAAATACGTAAGTCATTCACTTTCTAGTCGCCAACTGCTTAATTGTTACACTGTCTCTATACAAGCAGATTTGTCCAAAAAAAATTGGTTCAATTATCAACGTATAAATTTATTGGATATTGTATAATCGGCTAAAAGCAACATATTGACTCCATATCATAATTAGTAAATTATGATTAGAAAAAATCGAGTGTCATCGAGAACCAGAGAGCATTTTTACTGTTCAAAAACTATCCTACGTCTATTAAGACTAGAATAATAAAAAATATGAGGTCTTAAAAAGAAACTGTGTGGTACATACATACAGTACTTTTCAATTCCTGGGGTTTTTTGCTGGCAATTCACCGAACGAACACTCTCTAATAACGAACCAATTTTTTGGGAAAATATCGACTTAACCTGGAAATTTTCTCGCGAAAACAATTTGCCGCTCCAAAGCGTGGCTAGATTCCCTCAGTCCATGCTGAAACCTTCACTATGACATCTGGAGAATTTCTTGCGAAGATATGATTATGAAAGAGCTGCAGAGAGGCCTCTGTTCCCATTACGTTTCTCGTCGCATGCACTTACCATTAAATTCAGATCTTACTCGTATGTTGAACTGAAGAATTTGAAACCATTGTGTGACTATGCCTGAGTCATGGGAAAAGCAACGAGTGATGAAAAAATACATATGTGGGTTCTTTTAGCTGATAATTTTGTTTGTTGTAGATGACCTATCTTACCGACACGCCTAACCGAGTACGTATTCCCATTCTAACCATGCAAATTTGCGCTGGCTGCCACTAGTTTTTATCGAATCTTCCTCTTTCAAGTAAATAAGGCCTGCAAGTACTCAAGTGGATGACAATAATAAATAAAAAGTAGAGTCCATGCACCAATGGTGAATAATGACGAAAACATGAATTATAATTTAACATTTTAATCCAATATAATTCAAATCTTGGGAAAGAAAATTGGATAAGTTTAGATATGACATGCAATATACATTATCTATGTGTCAGAAAAATATAGTTATTTTTCATTGCAAGAGACCTATAAAATGGGCTTTACAAAACAGATAATTAAATTAGTTTATTCTTTCGTTATTTACATACATGTTATGAGATACTGCATCGAATGAATAAGAAATCAACTGACGAAATAAATACGTTAAATTCATGAATACACTACTGTTTCACCATAAAGATACTGGTAATCTAGAATTAGCGGACTTCTAAAGTCAGCTTTTACTCGGGTAAATGCGAAATACGAGAATAAACAAATAATATTGTATATTTCGGTTTAGTATTTTGATCTCATAAAGTCAAACACATGGTTTTAGTAGTTCTTATGTATTAGAATTAAACAGTGGTAATGGTGAATGCTATATCATAACAAAAGTCTTTCTGTCATTAGTTTTGTTATTACTCATTTATATAATTACTTGCTTTTGGAGATTTTCAGCTAATTTTCGACTTTGTATAGTTGTATAGACTGCTAAAAACATGTCAGCTTTTTCCCGACTATTATGTCTCATAAATTCTAAATGCTAACTAATGAACATAAGTGAAACTTTACTATTGCAAACTTCACGGGAAACGCGAAGTAAAAATCGTTTTACCTGAATGCTTTATTTTCGTTTTGAAGTTATTCTCAAAGTTTTTGTCTAAAGTGTTTAATTTTCACCGCAGAGTAGCTTAGAAAGTTAGCCGAAGTTTCTGATCTAGCTACTTGAACTTCCATACTGAGTGGTCTGTCTGCAGGCGGAGAGTGTAGAGTATGGTGGTTCTGTTAGTGATCAGTTTCTTGGCGTGTTCATGGAAGTTTTTACTCAATTATTCAAAGCTTATAACTTATGTGCCAACTGTTTTAGCGTTTAGTTGGGGCCAAGAACGATAGCTAAATTTTTACTTATCGAAGAGATGTGTTGTTGAAGGGCTTATGGAACTTTTTTTATTGAAACACTACCGTCACAGCGTCGGAATACCCAGGTATATAATGACTCACTCAGAATTTACACGAACTTACATGTTATCACTTTACAGCTTCTAAAATGGTAATATTATACGAAAATTTTGATAAATAAAGTTGTTAAAAGTACGATTGCAGACGCAAAGCCACGCTCATTGAGAGGGAGTGCTTTATATTGAAAATGATTGAAAAAAATAGGACACTCTATCAAATACAGGTAATACCATAGCTAATCCAATACGTCTCCAATATTCTGCTTCAGCAATAACAGAAATGATGAAAAGCACAAACAATATCTTCATTCAAGTTAGGAGACTAAAATTGTCTCTTTTTTTGAAGCTTCACTGAGGTTATCAACTTGATTGAACGGAAAGTGTTGTTATCTAATAGAAATGAGCTAGTAATAGTAATGATAGTACCTATATACAGCAAAACAATAATCATTATGATATTACCTAAAATATTCATATCACTTACAATAATAATGATAATAAATACAACAAACATCATGATATTTGTTATAATTCTAGATTTATTTTCAATCATTTTACTCGTCCGATAGTTTCATAACTGTTTTAATAGCAAAATATTAATGCCAAGCATTCAGTGCATAAGTTCAAAATTTATAAGTAATCGATGCACCTAACTTTTATCCAACGCAAAAGTACACATAACTGATTTCAAAAGGAGCTAAGCAGACTCGGTTATAACACCATATCTTGCATCGCTATTATATGCATAATTTATTTTAGTCAACATTATCTTACTGATGAAACGTATAAGTGTTAAGATTTATTTTGGACAGCGTTGTTATGCATACTACGAAGTTTTTTATCAGGTGTGAATTGTCTGATACGACATGACTCATTTTCTATCGGAATAGAATAACCACTACGATATTCTCTGGATATCATTTTCTCCGGCGAAATCAATGTCTTAAGACATCGGATATTGAATTAAAGCCTCAGTAAGTTACACTTTAGTTGATACCGAGTTGCGTTTGAATATTTTTTACTTGCCTGCAAAATTTGACTTTTTGTTCACTTGATTTGTACGATTCGTGCAAGCATCGTTGACAGTCAGCCGAACTATATACAATACTATTGAAGTTAAAACAAGCATTTAAAATCAAGAAATTCAACGAACTAATTACATTGCTAAAAGATTAACGAGTTTTTACAATGTCAAGATACATTACACCGTTTTGAAGTAAACAACTGAATGTCCTTGTGATTGATACCTGTTTCTGATTGAAATTGTTTTTTCTGATTGTCCTTCTGATTAAAACCCACTTACAGAAGAGTTAGGAATCAAGGGTTCAGAGTTGTTTCAAATTTTATTACAATACAAAATAATACTTTTTTTTGTGGCAGAGCGCCACTCTTAATTTTTTTTGGTTCGTAAGTGTTCCAAGGTACTTAAGACTCTTTAGCTTATCAGCCCAAAATTCAGCTCCTGCCTTCCTCAGCTCACAGCACGCATGCTAATCAAGTAATGGAGGTATGAAGAACCTAATTCCATCTCCACTTTAATTTAGCCAGTTCTTGCCTCGCACTGCGATTAGTTAGTCTTTATTATTCAAGACAAAGAGTAATGTGAGTCAAAGTCTTTTCTCCCAAGAAAATGTTTTGAAATCGAGAAACACAAGAAGTATTGCTTCCTTACAAAAAAAACTAAAATTATATAGCAAAACTTTTAGGATCAAACTGGACTTGTGCTTTTACATATGCAGATAGAGTAAGAAATGAAGACTCGTTTTTCATTAACTCAGTTTCATAGTTGAACAAACATAACATAAGATAATTCAAGGTCCATAAAATAATTTACCAATTTTCAATGTGAGAACTTCCTATGCTGTTTCATCATTATTTATGAACATAACTTGAAAACTAATCTCTTCCTCATTTAAGAAACTATCATGCTAGTCAACACAGTTTCATCCTTTTCTGAAATTTAATTTACCCTTGACACGAAACTGAGCACACAAAAATGTGCAACCAAAATACGACAGTAAATATATACAGAACTGATGATTACCATTTCTTTCATTAATTGGAAAATTTACAAAAAAGTACAGTTACGTTATGTCTATGTTTAGGTGAAATTTCAAAAAAATTGATTCCTAAGATTTGAAAGTTTAATTACTTGTTCATTAATTATGGGCGGTACAGTAAGTGTATTAATACGAATGATGAGATCAATGAGAATATAACTGATAAACGAGCCTGGTGTAAGGTCATGCAAAACGGGCAGTGGAAGATAGCAGTGCCTACTGTGAAAATGTTAACATGTACGGCGGACAACCGGAATAATTTGACTAATATGATGAGCGAATGAACTGTATGTATGATTACAGGGAATCTTACTTTGATCAAAGTCATGTCATTACCATAGAGAGCAGGATTTCGATACATGAACGTGTGTGCTAAGTGAATAAGATTATCAGTTACAAGCGAACTTGGCGGTCAAATGAAGCATTGCGTGCCACAGGGGCGAAGATACCAACGACAAGTTTAAGTAATCGTCATGTCAAGTTTACAAAACATAAATTCTCATAAGGTAATGAATTATGTACACATCATGTTCTTGATCTCAATTTGTATGTTAACCACTGAAATCAAGTTTAACTGTGAGAGTTTGGTACCCTAGAAAACGGACTTTTTAGCAGGTGGTGTCTTCACCCTTGTGGCATGGAGTGTCTCAAATGACAGGGTGAGTAGCCATAACCTGGCGCCCTGATCGTATTGTCTGATGTTCTGATGCTTAGTAGTTACCTGAGAGTTTTCTTGGGCATGACAAAGTTTAGGCCACTAATGAACGTGCATCTAGGATCAATAATTAATTAAAGGTACACAAGAATTGATTAGACGAATGACTGTTAATTCGTAGTGTATCTGAGGACCATTTCTCTGGTCTCTAAAATAGACCATTTTATGTTTCTTCAAAGCAGTGGACAGTAAATTAAAGTGCTGAGCGTGTTTTATGTATTTCTGATAATAATCAGAGTTACAACAAACTTAGTACTATAATTGGTTTACAGATAAATTGAGGCACACAAGAAAATAGTTGTTCAAGTCTAATTTTGGGGTGTTGATTTCGGATACGAAACCAGTTTTCACTCATCACTTCTAGGTGTTGAGATATAGGTACATGTATACATGTATGCAAACGTGTGCATGCATTCAGGGCTACCAGATGTGTCCTATTGAGAACATTGTGTTTTTTTAATTTGACATTATAGGAACTGTAGTATATAAAAAAATTAAATGTTCTATTTATAGTAAAAATATCCGGCAACTCTGACATGCGGCAGCCTATTATTGCGACTGGGTACACCAGTAGCTTACTGGCGGAGAGAGAGTCAAATATCCCAAAGATAAAATATCCCAACCTTCCTTCAGCTATGAGACCTATTCCCCACTCAGATGATCTCCCTGTCCCCATACCCCCAGCAAATAAGGATCTTTTTCCTTCATCAGTTGAAAAAATGCTTTCAGAGGAAGGATCTGCCAAGTCAATCTGTTCTGAAGACAATGTCTCTGTTTATTCAGGAGCAAGTGACAATGAGTCCCACTGGATCATGCAGTAAGACCTGAATGACCTTAACCGTGATTTGTATCGATCTAAACAGCAGTCAGAGCTCCTAGCATCCCAGCTTAAGCATTAGAACCTGGTCAAGGCCGATGTAAGGATCACCAGTTACAGGACACGGAACAAGGACTTTGCTTCATTCTTTGACATGGAAACCAGGTTGTATTACTGCGCAGATGTCTCTGGCTTGTTCACTTTCCTTTGTTTTCTACACAATTCTTCAGACTGGCGTCTTTTCATAGATTTTCCGAGCGAAGTCTGAAGGTTGCGCTCCTGCACAAGGGGAATAAATACCCCAGCATTTCCATTGCCTACTCAGTTCATCTGAAGGAGTTGTATGTCAATATGGAGCTCCTTTTAGAAGCTGTCAAGTACAACCAGTATCTCTGCGGGGATTTCAAGGTCATTGGGTTCGTTATGGGTATGCAAGCGGGCTTCACAAAGAACTGTTGCTTTCTCTGTCTATAGGACAGTGGGGCTGTGTCCAACCCCTACAAGCAGAAAAACTGGGGATCTAGGAGCACTTTTGGGCCTGGTGAACATAATGTCCAAGAAAATCCTCTGGTGGACATGAACAAGGTGTTTCCTCCTCCTCTTCATTTGATGGAAAATTTCGTAAAAGCCATGGACAAAAATGGCGCTGCCTTCCAACACTTGTGCACTCTGTTCCCAGCTCTGAGTTCTGCTAAGCTCAAGAACAACGATCTGGAAGATTAAAATCAACTCGAACTGAAGCTGTAATCGAGCGAGTTTCTGCAAGTGTTACAGATAATCCTAAAGCTTCCATCAGAAAACGTTCAACTCAGTTACCCATTTCCCGATCGACATTACACCGCATTCTTAAAAAGACTTGAAGTTATATCCTCACAAAATTAAATGAAGCCAACAGTTATTGCCTAATGATTATCACAGTCGTGTTAATTATTCCGAATCTTCCAGATCGTTGTTTATCATTAACATTTCCAGTGTCCGTAAATTTTCGATACACCGATTTAATTGTGTTCGTCAAAGGACTGGTTCTTGTTCTGAAATGATTTCTGTAATCACGTTGCACTTCTGTTATTGACATTGTCCGTGTGTAGATTTGCCAAATTCTTATTCTTTGTTCTTTGCTGTATGGAGATATCAAGAAAATTAAGGGTTTGCAATGAAGCAAAAATCAAATGTCAAGCTGGTTCGTAAATAGGATACCAAGTATCCTATTGTGCCATAAAAAGGTTCTTCTTTCGAATAAAACAAGTTTCAATATCCTAGCGTTAATAGTTTTCGGTTTATTAGCAAATCAAAAGGGTCAGTTACTTCTGGGACACCCTGTATATAATGCCGAAACGATATAGCGGTTTAATTCTGATTTATTTCTTTACCTTTTATTCCTTTAGAATGGAGCATAATAAAGATCTTTATTAGGCTGCATTGTAAAGGTATAAAAGCTAAAGAAATATATTAGAATTAAAAGTATCATATTCACATATATCAGTCAGTGGATTCACTTTTTGTGGACACCCTGTATAGTGGAAAAACTCCAAACTGGTAATTCTAAATTACTATTGTGCCCAACCGTCCAAAATGACGGCGGGGATTCCGTGATAATACTTCAGTGGTGCTCGTCAATGAACAACAATTCCAACAATTTCAATTCTCCTCCTTTCGTGCAAGTCTTCTTGCAACATGTTAGCTCCATTCCACAAACAGTCCACAAACCTTTCTCTTTAGATTCTTCTTCTTTCGTTCAAGTTTTCTTGCGACATGGTGGCTGTCCTTTCCGCAAATCTTTCCCTCTCCAATATTCTCCTTTCTTCTATTTCTTCCTGTGACATTGCAGCGTATACTTCAGTTTTTCTTGCACTATTCATCTTTCTTCTCTCTTCTCTGCTTTCTTTCAACGAAGTTTGCCTCTTTAAACGTTCTTTTCACAATCACGGTTCATCCTTGGTTCGCGTTCTTGGTAAGTTTTTTGAGAGATAGCTCTCCTCTTGAGCTTAGCTCCATGGGTTCATGATATCTCATCTTGTTTTTCGTAGACGAATTTCCTCCTTTCTAAATTCTTAAAAGTGTGACAGAAAGACGGACCAAACAAGCAAGCAAGCAACAAGTTCGGTATTATTTCATAACTACTGTACCCAGCCGTCAAAAATGACGGCACAGATTTTGTGATAATATCCGTGCCCTCAAAAATTATGGCCAATACTGTTGGAAAGATATTAAATAAAATTACATATAAGAACACAATGTAATATGTTTAGTTTTATCTATATTTACAAAGGACAAACGTTTTAATTGAGTATTTCTTTAATGACAACATTCCTAGTGAAAACTAAGACACTTAGTTTTCTACTGCTGCAATTGACTCTGCAATTCGTGTCATATTCGGGTACAATGTACCCGAATCATAGGGCAATACCCCGCCGAACTCGGTATCTACCATACGAACTCGAGTGTATAAGGCTCTGGATCTCTCTAATTTCTTTTTAAAGTGACACGAAACATATAAATGAATAAATAAATATATAAAAAATAAATATATGAATAAATAAATATATAAACACACGACGGTCATTCTTAGTATTAGATAATGGGATAGTGGGATATTTACGGGTAAAACTACAATGTGCATTTTGTTTCACACATATGTAGATCCTAAATTTTGTCACTTTTAAACCAAAGGATTTGAACGGGCGCTATCTGGGCCATGCTATCGGTAGATGTTACAGAATGAAAGTTATGTATACATTGATGAAAAACATTCATTTAAAGCACAATAATTCGCCATAAGTCTTTGATACATTCATTTCTAGAATAATTTTAATGTCTTCAAATCCAAATCGTGGAATTTCCTCGGGAACTGTCTAGTTCTTATCATAATTTACCTAGAAACTTCTCAATGAATTGAAAAGGTTGTCTGCTAAGCATCGTTTATTCTTTCCATTTTCACACGTAATGATTGCAGCGAATGCTAGTTCAAATAGCAACATTTGGTAGTTTGCAATTCAAAAATTTTAAGTTAATATCAGTATACATAAATGTTGTGAAAATGAAACAATTAGCATTGAGAGTTACCTTACATCGTTTATCATCCAAATAATATTTTATCTAGCCAAAACAATTTCATGGTTTATATAAGTTTTCACCTTCATGTACGAGGCACTGCATCGATGAAAATACTGCTCTGTTATAATAGGCAAAAAATATATATATATTCCTTATTTTTGCAGTACTTGTTGATATATGATCGTGAAAAAATAACCTGTTTCGAACTGCGATGTTATATACTATATGATTTCTTTCTCATACGCAATGCTGCATATTTTTAAGACGATGTATTTATTGGTCGGTATTTGGGTTTCTTTCCTAATTTTGATGACAATAACGCGCTCAACAACACTTGCCTGTGTTACTGTCTATGCAAGTGATCCGATTTTATTTAATAACATATTTTTGAGTAGTCATCGTGATATAAATTGTAATAGTTTTCCTGGTATACTAGACTGAAAACGTAATTAAGACTATATGTACATACAGGGTGAGCCATAATTAAGGTACCTTTCAGCATGTCACTGCTGCTAGCGTATCAGTGCTACCGTCAATCCCACCTCTGCAGAGGTACTTTACTTATGGCCCTTCCTCCACATGCATTTCGACTTCAGGTCGTGCATGGAGTATTCTACACTAATTCATACAAAATATAATAATTCATCCATATATTTCTCTCAACTGATCGTTTGTGTCATCTTTTTCTCGTTGCATACGATTATCTCTGTGTATATTCAGCTCTCAGTTTGTTGACATTTCTAACACATTATTTTACGTTTGTTGTTATTTCTATCTATCTCTAACCCTGAATAACTCAACAGGGAAGTGCTATGCTGTTGCTTTAGAAAAGAACGATGAGTTTACCTTTGTAAGTCATGCATACTAACATCTGCAGTCGTATCACTAGCTACAATATGTTCAGCAGTGGCTGACAACTCAAAAATCTATCGTCAGAAATTGCGTGTAGTGACTCTAAGGCCTAAGCCTTTGTACAGGGTATTGTCCATGCAAATACTGACTAGTGCAAATAACTATAGCTACATAAATGCTACACTTCTTCTCTGAGCTAATTTGTATGCTATTTTTGTGCATGTGATGGTTGTTTTCCAAGCTTTCATTTTCATACATATAATGCTTGCTTTCCAAGCTTCCATAAAAAAGCTCGCTGAAGTCAAGCTGAGAGATCCAAATAGAAAAACACGCAGCGCTTTTATCGGTCGTAGAGCTGGTAAAATGTTCTGTTATAGTGCGCTGCTGGCTGTCCTGCTATTTTATTTATTTAAAAATCATGTTTATTTCAGATGTTACTTGCTTAGTGAGAGAAGACTAGAGTATATCTGTTGTTGTTGTCTGGAATCAGACACACGGAAGATACGCAGCCTAAACGTCAGAAATCCTATGCAACAAAATAAATATGACTGAACCGAAAAGTGTTTGTAGGTACAAATGTAATGGAATTTTAAAAATGTTCGCACTCATCGTACAGTTTTTCGTCTGAATATTTTTCAAAAATGTAAAAAAATTCTACTGGTTTAACGACTTATTTTACTTTAAAAGATAAACTAAACTCTAAACTCTTTGGATCGTAAGTGACTACTCTGTATTTTGCATTGAATAATATTTCTTTTGAGTCTACTATACTGATCGTTAACTTGATACATCGGACGTATGAAAAACTTACTCGATGGTATCCACGCGTTAAGTTTTCGCATACCTATATCTAATTCACTGCTATTAGTTTCTAACATTGCAAACAACATATTATCATTAAATCTGTTCAAACTAAATTCTGCTTTACCAGAAGTTTCTCCAGCCTTAATTAGAGGAGAGTGTTGGGTATCAGAAAGAGGGATCATTGCAATCAATTAATTAGTATTTTCAAAGCTTCTTGAACTCGCTCAACATGAGATTAAGGAAAATTTTAACCTAAATGGAAGGATCGCTACCTTATGAAAAATAATAACTATCTGAATGACATAATAGAGGGCTGAAGGGTAAGACAAACAATCTCACATTATTTTATGATATATCCTTTAAATGATAAAACAACTTGGGCATAATAATCATGACAACAACTTGGATATAATAACCATGACAGCAACTTGAACATGATAAGCATGACAACAAATTGAACATAATAACCATATGAATAACTTAAGTATAATAACTATGAAAACAACTTGAACATAATAATCATGACAATACCTGTGACATAATAACCATAACAACAACAAACTCAGCAATAATAACCATGAAAACAACTTGAACACAATAACCATAACACTAACTTGGACATAATACCTATGACAACAACTTGGACATAATGACCACGAGAACCACTTAAACGTAATAACCATAACAACAACTTGGGCATAATAACCATGACAACAACATAACGTAATAACCATACCAATAATGTGGGGATAATAACCATGACAACAATTTGAACGTAATAATCATACCAATAACTTGGGCATAATAACCATGCAATTACTGTCTTAGCGTAAACAAGGGCTGGTTTTAAGCGCCACTATCTATCACTATCAAACACCCGTTTTTGGAAAACGCAAGTTCACTAGATTCAGACTTATTATAGACGTAATGTATGTTGTGATATTTTTATTCGCCGGCATGTTTGTCCAGATGTCATGACATTTTCTCCTTAGTTTCGTCGATTTCTTTCAGCAGTGTGAATTTTTTTTCCTTCGCATTTATTTGCGTTACTTTATATGTTTATTTTACCCATTTCTGTTCAGTTACAGTTCTCCTTTACGAAATTTATTCCAGTTACGATGAAGTCGTTAGTTCTTATTAACTACCCTGCTGGAATAGCTCACTATGGCAACATAAAATGTCATTTTTGTTCTTGGATTGAACATTTAAAACTAGTTAAGGTTATTTGAATGAACAAAAAGTATTTTTTAAGTCATTGCATTAGCTTTCTCAGATTTCGAACACAAATCATACAATATTTTTCACTTGTTGTGATGTTCATTTACTTGGTATCCTTATTTTTTCAAGTTATCTCGTTAATTTTCTCGACAACAGCTATCATGAGACGTGATTTTTGTCATCTAATGGTTTTTTAATACACTATTTGCTCTGATATTTTCTAGTTCATGTGGTACAGAGCAAAAAGTAAAAAATTTTGAGAGCATATCATGTTTCTGACCGAGTTGATTCGGCTAGAAATCATTTCTTCTTGAGAATATTCACTCTCTGCTTGTAATCGATGCAATTTTTCCTTGTTGAACAGAGTTATTGATCATTTGTTTTTCCTCATAATACATCTTTTAAGTCGACTTCCTCCATTGGGCTGATGACACAGAGTAATCATGGGTCTCTCCCACGCTTCAGCTGGAAAACTGAAGACGATTCATTTCCCTTAATCAATATATCGCTAACAATTATTCTGAAAACATGAGCGTAATATACAAAATAATAAATAGACAGTGTCTCAAACTTCTTACCAAACAGTGTATTAAGTCATTTCTGTTGGATTCACGATTCTCTAAATCCTGATGTCCAAAATTTCTTGGTTTTCAGAGTGAATATTTTGGAATAAACGTAATAAGGTATACATCATTTATGTATAGTATCACCCCTAGCATCAACGTATACCTTACCCGCAGCTTGAACGATAGTTCGGTTCTTTTTCTTGGTGGTAACAAAGATTTCAATGGTTCTTCTTCATCGTTGTTCTCCTAACATTTACAACATGATTTGCTGAGAAAATTTTATGACCGTTCTACGATAAAGACTCAAAATACCATGGTTGTTCACAACACTGTGCGCAAACATTGCAATTTTAGAAACTTTTTAGACAGATTGTTGATTATTATTTACTCTGATTACTCTGAAGAAACGGTTCACACGTTACTAACACTGCTTAATTTAAAATTTCAAAGTCATTTGTTTTCAAAATACATTATTCATCCAGACTTTAGGCACTGGGCTCACCGAAAAATAAAATCTATTTCTTATTGACCACCAGAATTGCTTGCTTCGTTCAAATAGTAGATCAATATTTTTTGCTCCTACATTTCATGAGGGGTACCATGTTTAACTAGCATTACCGGGTTTTCAATACCCTGAGTTTTAGGAACTGAGGCTCAAAATATCAATACTAATTTTTATTTCTTCTTAATTAATGTTCATTATTTCTTCTCAATAACTGATCCCACTCGTTCTCCCCAAAAATAATCCATATATAATAATACATTTGCAATATATATATATATGATTCACATTAACACATTAGTTTTTAATCAATATTTATGCATGTAATAGATTTTTCCCGGCAAAAGATCGAATACTTTTCACACAGATCTCATACACAGTTACGAAAATATATGCCGATCTTATTTTGTCATAGTGCGAGTGCAAGAGTTTTCTTTTTGTCTTGTTTCATTTAAACTTGTAAAGCAGAATGCATTAGGGATCATCTATATGAGCTCTGTCAAGAAATCACAGAATCATACCTTCACAGATCTAAGCATCATAGATCTTTTCGTGACCACACATTTAAGTGGCACAGATATTTTCGTGTGTCAATCCATCACATAACGAATAGAGTAACAAAACTCTAAATTAAAAATAAAAATAATGCCAAATCTTTTCTGCGGGGACACGCACTACTCTTCTCGAGAATTTGTTCTCAATTTGTTGACTTTCTATTGGTACTTTTCTTTTATCTCAAACACAAAGCTGGTCAATTTGTTCACAACTCAGGCTGTTCACAATGTTCAAAATGACCAGCTTTGTGTTTGAGATAAAAGAAAAGTACCAATAGAAAGTCACACAACCCTCAAACGACGAAAACTGCTTCAGATGTTGTTTGGACTGGCCTGACATGTGATAGAAAAACTTCACTGATGTTGATTCTGGATGAAGTTGTAAATAAAATCTAACAAGAAAGTTATTTGTCCTCACTGCTTGACAAAGTTTATTAATGAACCGATTTGATGTGCATGAATTCTGATGTCACGTTGCAAGAAGATGGAGTTTCCTTTCATATCAACTGACGTGTTAATTAACGGCATCAGTAAATTTCAATGGTTTACGTTCCTAGGAATTGTAATTGTTTCTAAGAACTTGACTTTATTATTACACTTTTTGAAGTTCTTAGACAATATCATATCAACGACGTATGTGAGAATAGCAACAAAGTTACCCTTAGACTTCGTCTCTTCATTTCCAACAGAAGAAGTTGTGTTTCGGAGTATAGTTTGATGGCTTTGCTATTCCTAAATTTTCATGCCCTGTAAAATTTACTTGCGTGATGTTTCGATGCAAATGTCACATGCGTGAGCATTATCTCTGTTTAATTTCCGACATCTCGCCTTGAAAATTGCTTATGCTATACGCTACCTGCCTTGCAATGTTTTTATTGTGATGTAATATATTATGAAGAAAATAAATCAACAGTATTTGAAAACTAAAAATACCAGGAACAATAATTGTAACAGCGAAATATTAATTCTGATATCGGCGAATTTTGCTTTTTCTACGTACTCTATCTAGCGTGCAATAACGATACACTGCATCACTAAATTGAATGATTTGTTTAAAGTAACACTCACTCAGACGTCAATACTCCAAACAAAGAAGCCTGATCTTCATTGTCATTTCCCCTTGGCACTGAAGACGAGTCAAAACATTCATACACCTGCTAAGCACTGAGTCCAATCATCTGTGTTCTTCTTTTGGACTTGGCAACAACGTTGCAAGTAACATCATTATGAGTCCAGCAACTTTTCTAATACATCTCTGCCTGTGTGATAATTCAGTTTATTCCCTTGCAAACATAGTATCTAGGAATCTATTATAATCCTATGACACTTATTGAACTCGTGTTATTATACTAAATGATTTTTTCTAATTCCTAGCCGTTTGGAATTCATCGTTCCTTTTACCAAAATTTAGGCTAAGTTCGAATTCATATCTATTCTATTATCTTGACTGCTTGGTCCCTCAGTGAAGATATTCAGTTATACGGTAATTCCTCGCCTAAATATATTGGCATTTGATATACAGATGCGCTAAAATATAGTGTCATGATGATTTATTGGTCAACAAATGATAATAACATTCTCTGGAATGAAAAGTTATGGGTCTTCTAGCTAACCTAATTTTGTGAGATGAACCAAATTTAGGTTCAAATCTAGTTTATCATCATTCATTTGTACACTAACACATATCCCATGATGAAATGAAATACCACTAATATTATTTTTCAGCCTTTCCTTATTTAATGCAGGTTGTTATACGTACTTAATTATTTAGTTCTTGTAAATAAAAGGAATTTTTAATGACCTCTGGCATCTCCGTGTTGTCCTTGACATTAGTCAAAGAAAATGTCACACAGCTCAATATTGACACGCAGTGAGAAAGGTTAATTTACTGAGTCTCCCGGCAACGGAAAATTATTTGCTCCATGTTTTTGGAGGACATGTGCGTTTATAAACATAAATACAGTGTTATTTATGTTGCTCAGTTGTGTACTTACTTAACAGAGATATTCATTTTTATTTTATACATCAATGCTGCCAGTCATATTCCTACACAAATGTGATTCTTTTTAAAGGCTTGATTACTCGGCAGTTTAAAGTGGACGCAGCTTTGTCACGCACATCACAAAGAAGAAAATGTTGTAACGGTCCCATATATATTTTCCGACCTGTACACTTGCGTAAACTTGTAGCTAACGAATTAGAATAATTCTACAATTATTGTAACATACACCGACATGCGGGAAGTAAATGAACATATTTAATTTTCCCATTCTTTATTTATTATGCAAGGTAAACAACTGAAATGTAATAGATAAATAAGAGAAATTATTTTAAAATTTTGCGGATATTCCCCTTCGCAGTTTGTAAGTCAAAAACCTCTTTTGGCATTGAGCTGATGAGCTTTGCGATTGGTTCTTGTAGAATTTCTGCCCACTTTTCACGCAACAATCGGAACAATAATTATTCATCTTTAGATGATGGTTTCTGTTGAGTTTTTTGTACAACTCTATCTAATATGCTACAAAGATTTTCATTGGGTTCATTTCTGGTGATTGGCTTGGCTAAGGATGTTTTTTGGTAACATTTTCAGTCAGTCATTGTTGAATCGTTTTCCCTGAGTGGCCTGGAACTCCATCTTCCATGAATAAAACTTATTTTTCGTTATGCTATTGTGTGAATACATCGGAAGTAGCCCTTGCTTAAGTACCTCGATGTATTTTTCAAAGTTTATGACTCTAAAACACTGAAAACATATGAAGATGCTTCGATCAAATGTTCATAGAAATGGAAGTGTCTATTTAATTCTCGCCTGTCCGTGAATATACATTTGGATTAAAAACGTAGCCTGCTTATTTTAAAGTACCTCTTGGAGGCCGAGAAAAAAATGTAGACTACTCTCTCCTCACAAAGATCATTTCTCTCGTCACAAAGTAGACAAAACATGATTGAAACTTTCTTTAAGGAAAGAATTCCATGCTCATATTTAGCGTGCCAATAATTTGGAGAGAGGAAAAATTTTAATGGCATCTACTACTACTGCCTTGCCAATCTAAAATATCTACATCTAATACTAAGAATGACCGTCGTGTGTTTATATATTTATTTACATATTTATTTATTTATATATTCATATATTTATTTATTTATATGTTTCGTGTCACTTTAAAAAAATAGAGATCCAGAGCCTTATATACTCAAGTCTGTATCGTGGATACCGAGTTCAGCGGAGTATTGCCCTATGATTCGGGTACATTCTACCCGAATATGACACGAATTGCAGAGTCAATTGCAACAGTAGAAAACTAAGTGTCTTAGTTTTCACAAGGAATGTTGTCATTAAAGAAATACTAAATTAAAACGTTTGTCCATTGTAAATGTATATAAAACTAAATATATTGCATTGTGTTCTTATACTCGTATGTAATTTCATTTATTATCTTTCCAACAGTATTTGACATCATTTTTCAAGGCACGGGTATTATCACAAAATCTCTGCCGTCATTTTTGACGGTTGGGTACACTAGTATACATATAATAGACTATGTATCTCCATCTCTCTGTATCTGTGTGTGTCCGTCCTATTACTTCCTATCTATTACTGAAAAAAAATTATTGAGTGGAAATCAGAACCGGTATGCATGAAATTATAAGCATTGTATTGTAAATACCAAAGGCGCCGGATCACTATTAAATACTATTAAATAAAACTAAATTTTTTCTGTTATTAGCTTTCTTCTCTTACACGACCGTGTTAGTGGTAGATATAGCACAAAATGGAAGTTCTGTACATATATATTTAGGAAAAATGCTCAGATTCTTATAGTACTGCAGGTAAAAATGAAAATTGTATTTTATATCAGAGATCCTTAATTTTATCATTTCAAACTGAAGAATTTCAACGGATACTAACTGGGCCATGTTATCGGTAGATAAGATACAGAACGGAAGTTCTATATCTCTATATATATATTAACTAGTCAGTTCCCGCGGAAGTTCCACGGTTTATGTTTTACTGATTTAAAATTATTATAAAGATGAATGCATTAAAGATTTATGAGGAAGTATTGTACTTTAAATTAATATTTTTCGTTAATGTAAATACAGAACTTCCATTTTATATCTTATCTACTGATAACATGGCCCAGATAGAGCCCGTTGAAATTCCTTGATTCAAGTGGTAAAATTCAGGATCTATGAAATAAAATACATTTTTCAGTTTTACCCGTGGTATTATCAGAATCTGGATATTTTTTATGAAAGTATACAGAACTTCTAATTTATATTTTATCTACGGATAACATGGCCGTGTAGGAGAAGACAGCAAATAAGGGGAAAATTGCCTGTTTTATAGTGATCGGGCGTCCTTGATATCCACAATACAATGCTTGTAATACATGCATACCCGTTCTGATTTTAATTCAATCATTTTTCTTCAGTAATAGATAGGAAGTAATGGGACGGACACACAAAATACAGAGCTAGAGATAGGGAGAGAGAGATAGAGATACATGGTCGATTATATATGTAGATGAAAAATATTCATTCAAAGCACAATAATTCGCCGTCAATCTTTAATACATTAGTCTTTATAATAATTTAAAGTCAGTAAAATTTAAACCGTGGAACTTCCACTGGAACTGTCTAGTTTCAATATAAAATTCAATAATTTCTTGAAATATTCAAATATTCTTTTTGGGATTAAGTTGCGCATTGTGATGAAGTACCTGAATTAGTATTTACTTTGCTGACAGTATTGATGATGAGGTTATCAATGAAATTTACAAAATAATCCATTCTAGCTAGTGAAAAATTTGCTCCTTGCGATGATATCTTATGAATTTTTGGCTTCCAGGCTTCAGGATAAAAGATTTCTGGAACCAGGCATTAATGTTCCTTTTTATCGTATTAGAGAAGAAGAACCGAGAGAGTATTTTAATTTTGGTGTTTAACTTGTATAATGTGGTGATGTTAAGGGCCTGCTGCTTGCTATGTGACTACTTGGATATGAGTCAAGTGAGTGGAGACTTCAAATTCACGGTTCCGGAAAGATTTGAAATGCGTTTTGCCTCACGTCGGAAGCAAGTCTGGTTTTATTCCAGTAGAAAGTTAGGTAAACATGAAATAGAAATATTACAGTACCAAGATTGCTCTGAAGTTATCGAAGACAGTTCTGAGGTTTCAAAATCATGTAGAAAAATGGTTAATGTGTATGTACTCGAAAATAGTAGAAACTTATGTTTTGCTAGCGAGCAGGTTACACAAAATACAGTTTTTTTATGTGCCATTGGAATGGTAAAGTTACAGTAGAACACTGGATGAAAAAATGACCTTCTCGAAAAGAGAGTTGGATGCGAGGGAAAAGCTCATCATCAATGGTCCTCTTCTTCAGAGAAAAATTATAGGCTTACCTTCACCACACACAAAGCACAGTTTGATAAAACAATTTGTAAATGCCCATGATCACAATGGAGATTGCTACCACCACATACGTCCAACCATTTCAAATCTGCCGGGCAAGAAGAAAAGGGCAATGCTGATGAAGCTCTGATACGAACATTTTTCTTAAATGCCCACATTATTTCAACTATGAACACGGTGGAGACTAACGCTTGATTTTTTTCTCTAACGTATTCAAATATAATATGAAAACAGGAGAGTTGATAATAGTGAAGAGATAGTAAAGCATCTACTTATGAGGTCTTAATTACTTGTTGTAAAATGAGAATTAGGTGATTGAAACTTCACAGTCATTGAGTGATTTTTCAGATAGTTTGGGTCATATTAGACGGAAGATGGAAAGCTAAAATGATGACTGAGTAGTGTTAGAGATCCTTTGTGTAATACAGAATGTTACAAAATAAATTCATACTGCTGTAAATCAATCACAACTAATAAACACTTTGTGCACCGTCATCTCTAATTCTATTACCATAAGCTTAAAATTGTAACTTCTTGCAAACATAAACCATATATCATGAAAAATTTAATGTATTGGGCAAAAATTGATTGCTCATTAGATTCATCACACCAAAATTAATTAACATTCGTTCGAGAGCCTAGTGTGGAAAAATTGCGTTTACCGTTGCAACTGACACATGTTGATTTACGAGTACATGAACCTAAAGAATACAACTATTATAAATATGTCTTGTACAGCATAATGTTTTCGAACACGATCAAACCATGTGGAGCTAGAACATGTTTATGTAACGATAGATGAGCATAGAAGATAAAATGCATATATTTTTACTGTAAAATAAGCTATTTTCACCAGCTATTATTTTAAAATAGAGTTGTAGAACTTCTAACAACATACTTCTCATATCTCCATTCCCTTTAAATTAATTAATCAATTGTCAACACATTTTCAACCGGATGCTGAATTACTCTAACGTACTTCCATCTCTCTTCCCTCGTGATCATGGTCAGACAAACTCGACTTTTTTTCCGATCTACTAAACCGACACAAAATCAACTTGAGGATTATCTAACATGTGATATATGTAGGTGTGCATATCAAACAGTTAAGCTTTATTTTACAATGTTCAAAGATCATCGAATTCAGTGATGATTTTACTTCTTTTGCTGGTAATACACAAATTAACCTACAATGATAAGTCACACGAACTGATGACAGACCGTGACCAGACATGGTACGTCGAGTTATCAATGGCAATATCTCTCATGAGTCGTGGACGCGTATTTCAGGAATGCTGTCCAATTTAAGGTTGTACACGAGCTGTATTTTTCACAGTTTCTACCGAAATTAATATATGAACTACAAGGATTTTTGTATTCTCCACCACAGTTTTTTAACACTTTTTTTCTCTCTATTATATGTTACTGCACCAGGTGGAATGTCTTAAGTTCGTATTCATTTTTCTATCAATAAATTGTTTATCCTAAGTTTATGGAATCCAGCACTGCAATATATGTAATTAAGTAAATGCATTCTAAAAAGTATTTAAAGGTGGTTTATTTTGTACGAGTAGTTGTTAGTAGAGTAAAAAAATACCTTAATTTCTATTACAGTTATTGGTGTATTTATGCTCCGTTCACCATCAGTTTATTAAGTTTTATCTAAATGAATTTTTGGCTAGCAGTCAAGTATTCATGCTCTGTGAATCTCTTTTACCTCAACTTTCTTTACGCCGCCAATCTAACATTTTAAAAAACCTCATGTGCACTAAATAAAAAGAGTAAATGAAAGTGTGGTAGTAACAAAAGAGGCATCGGTTTACTAGCTGTCAGGAGCATATTTTTAGTGAAAAAATTCATAGGATGCAGTGACAGACCTGGAGACTCGGTAAGGTGGTGAGCCTGGCCGTCGCTAGGGCGACAGAACCCTTGTTTGCCTAAAGCAGTGGTTCCCAATCTGTGGTACGCGTACCATTAGTGGTACGCGAGGGCCTTCCAGGTGGTACGCGAACACTTTCGGGGTCATGAACAATTCTTATTTTGTTATATTTACTTCACAAAATGTTTACTGCCTAACATAGGGTAATCTGGCAACGATTTGTAGCTAGCAAATCTTAGTTGATTTGCGTGTTCTACTTGTACAATTATGTAAATAAAGTGATATCTGATCGAATTTAGTTTCTCTGGTACCAGGTGGTACGCGGCGACTGTACGGAACCTCCAAGCGGTACTTGATCACAAAAAGTTTGGGAACCACTGGCCTAGAGGCCAAGGACTACTTCATAGTAGTCCTTGCTAGAGGCCTACATATACTAGATATAGAGGCCTACAGAGGCCTACTATATCTTTCTGTACAGCCTGAAACCTCAAACTAAAAAGTAGACTTAGTTTTTAACTTTTTCGGTACGGTTGGGTTAATAAGTCCCACAAAAATTTGGGATGATATGTCCCACCACAAAATAATACGGGTCTAATTAATAAAAAGTATTTTTAGGCGTTGTTTCTTAGCCAAGTACTTAGGAATTGTTTTGAACAGTTTTCCGATGATTTTTAGGCATGAACTAAGTTCTAGTACACAAAAACCTGTACCTACATAAAAAATGTTTGGTAGCGAAAGGGTTATGCAACTTACAGTAGCGAAAGTATACAATAGAATTTAAAAGCTGCTTGCTGGACAGAGACATAGATAACTGAACAATCCCAACTTTACAGCCATGTTGCATAACTCCAATCGCATCAGAAAGAAGCGTAAGCTGTTGCTCTTCAAAGAGCATTCTTCAGACTGAAGTGACCTAGAATAGTGAGTACTCATGATCCTTTAATAAATTTTGTTGCTTCTGGTAGAGTATCGTGATTTTAACTACTTGGAATAAGCGAATCGTCACCTTCTGGGAAATTCTTCTTTATCTCTCTAAAATTGATCTAAATTTTTTTTATAAATTTACCCATATTGTGTTTTTCTTAAAATTCCGAATCATTTTCAAGCTCCGCATTCACATTTCTCATTCGATAGTTCATTAGCATTGTTAAAATCTTGTCCTCTTACTGAAACAACTGCAGCATAGAGCAGCATTAGTTACTTTAGTGTAAAACTTGTCGAAAGTGAAACTGTGTCAAATTTTCAGTGTCAAAATCAGGTTTTGGTTTACTCAGTGCTGCCAAAATAGCTTCAAACCACGGATGTATCGAACTAAAAACTAACTTGTACAATGCACCACAGTAGCATCAAAGCACCAACTGGACATTCCTGCTCTTTCATCACGGTAAAAGCGCTGCGTTCGTACGCTGCTGCAGACCACTGTGACCCCTGCGATGCAACGGATGAAGGTGTTCGCTGTCTGTATGACCTGGGCAGCAGCGCTAGGCTTCGCTTTCGTTGTCATGAGATCGTCAGTCGAGCGAAGCCCTTCTTCGTGTGTGGGGCTGCGACCTTAACGCTTGGTCCCTGACCTGCTGCTTGCCACTTGCTCAGGTGAACTGCTTTGTGAAGCTCATATTTCTTGCGCTTCCGCAAAACCCTCAACCGTAATTAAAATACATAATTATCATCTGCCCAGAACTCGTTATGATGTGAATTTGACAAGATACTGTGATTGTCCACGAAGTGGAACTTTTCTATATTTTGCTGTTTTATGCGAACATTGTTCTAGGTTTCTTATAGGAACAAAATTCAACAATACCGTCATGCATAGCGAAGGATCACACAGGGCAGTGTCATTGCTCAACGGACTCAACACAGGAAACATTGTGTGTAATGTTCATCACATACAGTAGCGGCGAACTTGGTGAGTATATATTTCTTTACAAATGGCGTGCATGAAATAGTCTACAGTATATGTAGTTCATTCTTAACACGTTTGTTGCGATGCGACCCACCGGTGGGTCACTTAGGTTAGGTTCTGTAATTTTTTCAGATCCTTCTAGTGACTATGCGTACAAAGTGAAGTTTTACACCAATCAGGCAATCGCAACAAACGTGTTAGATCGCTTTTAAACGAAAATTTGTAAATCGTCCATGATTTTTCTTGCACGATCTCTTCGTTATTTCATTTGACTTTTCTCCTTAAATTATTACTATTGGCCATTGATTAAAATGAAACCTATCAATTTCAGTTGTCTTATGAGATGGAAAAAACACGAAACTTCCATGTATTAATCTAACACTAATTTTTCGTCGTACACTCTAGGGTATGATGGAATTAATTAGTGCTTAAAACAAGCTAGACGCCTAAAACCTTCACAGGTACGCCAGTCCATAAAGGGTCCTTAATTACTCTGGGCGTGCTCACCTTGCCACGTAAAGTGCCTTCAGACTTTCCCTGAAACTGTTAAAGGTTTTACTTTGCTCTCTGAGTCAGTCCGATGAGAGATGCTTAAGCTTCAGTTTGCTTGCGCGCCGGCAAGCTGCAAGCTTCCTTGTTTTTTCCGAGCTCAGTGTATTGGTCTTCAAGATGGTGCACAAACACGGGAAACATCCGTTTGGCTTTAGCACTGTAGTATGTGTTCTGCAATTTGTTATTTTATTTTGCTTCCTTCTTTGGTTCTCAGAAACCTATGCAAATTGAAGGCAATATAAACTCAGATTCTTCATTTGTTGCTTCCCTATTCAGTAAGTGTAGTAAAATTCGTTACTATTGTTAGGTGTTGTAAGGCAGTATATTTATTTTACTATTTAGTAAATGTTAAAAGTTACTCCTTTATAGTAGTTTTGGAAATATCGTCAATTACATGTGCTGATACTTGTTCATTTGCCTTTCTGTTTAGTATTTAGCCTACGTGTTTTGTGCCATACAAAACACATTAGATTGTTCATTATATGTCGTGCCTACTGTTGTGTTACTGTCCAATAGGTGTTGTACGTTTATTATTCAAAAGGCGTCGTAAGTCAATTATATCAGTAAGTTAGTTTGTCAGTCGTTTAAGATTTATAAGCTGTTCTGTTGTCGTACATTTCAGTAAGTATTTCATGTTTTTCAGCCGTTAAACATAAGATTGCATAAGATTTATGAACTCCTTGCTCTCAGAATTAATCCGCCGAGTAGCGTTTGGTCAAGATTTTGAGTTGAGCGTTCTATTCATTTCAAAAGATCAATAAACCCCACAACTGATTAGCAAGTTTAATTTGTTTGCACGAACCTACATAAAGTTGAGTGGTTGTTGCATTGAAAGTGGTAGTGTTAATGTTGGAAAATGTATTATATAAGAAGAAGAAACAAATGGTTGTAAGTAACTTTAATGTATATAGTAAATTATTATTATCAATTAACTATCTTTCCAGGCGCATTATTGCGTCTTTTGTTGGCATAAAGGGGCTTTAAATTTAAACTATTTACAGTTCAACATTTCAAAGACATGTGTGCTACGAAAATTTTGGGAAAAATGCTTGTTTGTTCGTTTTTCAATAATTCATTCAACGTTATGTTTAAATTATTTCTAACTATCTAAAATTTTAGTCTCTTATCTCTCTCTGAATATTTTAAGTAATAATTATACTCTTATTAGATAACCTTGAATATTTTTCAAAGGAAACATATTTAGATCACATCACTTCAAGCATGCGATGTTTGTTCCACATTAGAATAAACAGTTGATCTCACTTTGAAAGTAAATTGATAATTTAGAACTAGTGTCGTGTTGGAGCTGAAGAACTGCCAATAAATGTACTCCTCAGGCTCTACTGTCAGATTTAATTTGCTATAATAGTATGAATGCTTGCCGGAGTATATACTGGTATAAAATCCATAAGGAACATCACTATATTTCATATCTCTCAAAATGAAGTCTCACGACAACGGATGACTGAGCTTATTTTTCTGCAGTTTTTATTTGAGCAGTACGACACCACCGAGGTACAAGAGACCTGTCGAATGCTTGGCAATAATGCGGGAAAAACAAACTAGTTATTTTTTATTTCGCCTTGTGCTTTGCGTTGCGATAAGTCTTCAGGAAATCGAGACTTTGTTACTGTCGTCCGGCTATCGATCAATGTAACGCAATAAAAGAAGTTTTTGCGGGCCTCGGTTTCGTTGCTCAAGACGATAAAAGTGTAAATCGGAATAAAAATTTTCATTGACATAGACGCTTGTTTTCAACAACAAGGGTAAAAACCTGGCAGTAAAGCTTTGCCTAAAACCATGTGCCCAATAGATCGGAGCTCAAGATTAAAAAATTATGATAAATTAGTTTAGAAACTTCACTGTCGTGAAAAAATAAGAAAAGTTAACCGATAGCTAAAGAGGCATAAATGTTCATGTGCAATATTCGTATTCTTTCTTTTTTTCATTCGAATACGTATTCTTTATGTGCAATAAGGTTGTCCTTCCTCATACGCCAGCAGAGAGGAATTATAAAATCTCCTTCCTTGGAATTTAGCTTCAGTATTATGTTTTTGTTGTTTTGCACCTGCTTTGTCGACCTCGTATTCTTTTTTATTGAGTTGACACGTGTGGTAGGCTACTATTTTCTAATAAAGACCAAGAACTCTTTATTAAAAAATATTATGTTGCAACACCTGTCCACGCACAAGGTAGAATTTACTAATTCGCTGAAGCCAGAGTATCGTGCCCAAGAAAATCTTTGCATTTTCCGAAAGAGAATGAATGATCTCATTATCAAATCAGCCTGGCGAAATTGGGATCCGCAGAGCCTAAAGTGTTCCGTTTCTTCCCTGTTCTCTGAACGCAGAGTCCCGGGCGGGAATGTTCCACGTTAATAGGGGGAATTCAATTACACGCCAGCGCAATTATATGACGCACGATAATTGGAGTTGTTAAAATGGTATAAAAGATGAGATTGGATAGATTGCTTCGTTTCATTCCACCAGCTTCCTCATATTGTCCTGTGGACTGAAAAATTTGCAATGGTGGCTTTCTTAAACATGAATGATTCAATCTTGTAGGAATTTACTGTTTTGGAATAGGAAACGGGAAATATCTCAACGATCTATCATTTTATGAGAGGGTCCTCTATCATAAAATGCGAGCGTAGGGTGGGATGTCAAAAGCTCAATATCGACTGAATAATTTCGGATCACGAGAAAATTTGAATGCAATCTGAAACTGGTCTGTGTTATTTGAATAATCGATGTCACATCTCATTTAAAGATGCCATTTTTAAGAAAAATCTCATAAAAAACTGCAAAAGATAGGCATACATTAACGTATTCCCAAAAGAGCCCCATTAACGACAACCAGTAAATTTGAAAGCTTTCTGTTAAGTATAGTCCCTCATGGTGGACCCAGCAGTTCACATGCGAGGTCCCACTTACAGAACTGGGTTGTTCCTGGGCCGAATTTATGGTGAGCGAGGCCTAAGGCATGTGCCAATGTAGGGGCACTGAATCAAATTTGAAATCTAGTAGCTTTAGGGTTATTGTTTCAAGTCAGAAGCTGTTCAATCCAGTGGGTAATACAGTGTAGAAATGTATTCAAAATTCACCAGACGTGGAAGATATTTTGAAAAAAGTGTTATTACTGACGAAATAATTGCTTGAATCAACTTGTTACTTTCAAGGACGCGAATTCTTTGGCTGTAGGATGTGGTCTTGTGTGTGAGGCCTCTATTATTATTATGCAGTAATGATTAAGAACAAAAATTGTAAATTTAAATTGACACAATCACATTCTTTACAGAAGGAATTTACGATTGGAACATTTTAAGAAGACATTTTTATTTTTTGCCTGACATGTACTAAGAGAATTAAACTAAATTGCGAGTATTAGTAACTGAATTACACATGAACACTTTTATAAGACTTATTCAAAAGTTATTGATCGGATGTTACCTATTTGAAAAAACTTTATGCGCCTGTAATTTAAACATTATAAGCTGTATTTCATAGTGAGCTGACGTACGTCTTGGAAATGCACGATGTTCCTACGAAATACAGTTAGTATGATTTTCTTACTCATTCGGAGGTTCTATCGTCATTCAGTCTGATCTTTCAAACATTTTTGTTTAATTTCCCTGAATATTACAACGGCAAATCATCCTATAAGTAAAGGGTGTGGCAAAAGTCACATGATACATATATTTAGAATTAATTTATGCAAAAACTACTTGAGATAGAAACTTCGGGTGAATTGCAAACGAAAGAAAGGGTTTTGGAGTTTTTATTTAAACAGGATATCATCTAAATGTCCACTATTTTGGTTTATGCACATGCGCATTCTTTTTTGTAACAGAATCCATCACTTTTCTTAGCATCTCGGGAGGAATGTTGCGAATCTCTTGAGAAATGTTCTCTTTCAAATGTTCCAAAGTACGAGGCCTATTAATGTATACTTTTGACTTTAAGTACCCGCATAAAAAGAAATCCAAAGTCGTCAAATCACACGATCTTTTACCCGAAGTTTCTATCTCAAGTAGTTTTTGCATAAATTAATTCTAAATATATCATGTGACTTTTGCCACACCCTTTATTAACATTCGTACATACAAAATATGTTCATATGTTTCCATTTGCTGCAAATATATTTTTAACTTAGTTTATTTCAATAAAAAAGCAAACTATAAAACAATAAGGAAATACGTTATTTTTACAATCATGAATCTTGGAAACTCGAAGTTTCGTGAATGTTTTCTTGAACATCAGAGAATTAACTTAAGACATTGTACTGTATATGTTGTTGGATATACTGTGTGTATGTCAATTCGCCAACCGTTTTTAAAATTACATGTACATTGGTTTACCTTCGGAGCTTGTAAAAATTATGGCAAATTCAAGTTGTACTTCAGGACATGCCCTCGAAAAGTATTCTTCATTTCTTAAGCAGGAAACCTCCAGAAAAGCGAGATGAAGTGTTTCGTTGTTGGTAGTTTGAGGAGCGCCTGACAATGCCTGTATTTCACTCGGTAATTCGCGCCATGGAGGCGTTAAACACAGCTTTTATACGTTTATCGAGCCCTGAAATATAAAGGCAGTCTCACACCTCCCTGATCGAGCAGTCATTACAGAGCACGAAGCATTTTTTACCTGCGCGTATTTTGGAATGTAACTTGACCGGTTCCCTGGAAGCCGCCGCTTGGCTCCTGGCCGAGTAAAAACGTCTCGTCCATAAGCAGGAACTGTGCACTCATGACATCGTAACTCCACAGTGGGCACCATTAACTCGAGCCAGCACTCAAGTTTTAAAATAAAGCCTGAAAATTCGTGTTTCTAACCCGGGAACGTTACAATTCTTTGAAAGCACCCACAAACCTTCAGAGGAAAGAAAGGGTCGAAACATTACGAGTACTTCGTAAATATCACTATGACTTTTGACCGTAAGTTATCCTTGATGAATACGAGTTTTTGGTCGTACTTCTTGTTATTACAACAACGCAGAAGCATAAGCTTGTCTTGTACTATGTGTCGAGGTTGTTTACGATAAATAAATAGTCATTTCCTCATCAATTCGGTAGCATTTATTTACTACCTGAACTATAAATATTTAAACACTCTTGGAGTTGAGAGTTCACCCTTGAGTATTTTTAAATTATAAAGCCAGTGATACGCCCTTGCCAGTTCTATTTTGAGGTGCATTTGCAGCTCGTGTCAACATCTCAAACCTGTGCTTTCCGCAAATTACCAAAAATTATTTTTTTAAAGTGACAGCTAAAAAACTTTGAATACTGTAAGCCGCCATGGACAAAGTACGTGAATTTTTAGAACCCTACTCCCCAAAACTCAAGACCTTAGTCCCTATAATTTAAAAATTTAATCCAAAAGTAATGTAGGTCAAAATATTTAGGTTGAAGAACGATTGTTTTTTAAAGAAAAGGGTGTTTGTTCAATTTCTAAATTATTATTTTGCCTTCAATTTTTGTCTCTAAATTAAAATTCTCTTGCTGAATTTAGGCAAGCTATTATATCATACACTTTCAAATAATGACAAGTGTATGATCCTTGGCAGACGAAGTCTGCTTCGATGATTTCAGATGTTACTAACTTTATTATCGCATTAAATGATAATGCCTTGTAAAGAGTTTTCAATTGAAGTGTAAAACACGTCTTTAAGTTTATTTTACGAATTGATCTGACGTAACTAATGTTTGCGACCGTATTTGATAGCAGACCAATGTTAAAAATGTTCAAAATTATTCAATTTCAATTTGTGACACAATGCTAATTCGATCGTGTAGCGGTTTTGTAATGAATCGACCAGACTAAATTTGCAAGAACCGTCAGGCCTGTTTATATGTGGGTTACATATGTAGGTAACAATTCTGCAGTAATTACTGGATTATATTTTTAAAGTGTAGTGCGATAACAACATTCTTGTTCCCACCTTTCTAAAATATATGCAGAAAAGGGAAAGTGCTCTCGTCAACGAGCGGTATTGCTCATCATACGTACTAAATTTTGATAACTTGCAGCGCTCCTACGGCGACCTTTCAAGAAAAGCCACTCTGCTACCTGTTCTATAAGTTCATGATTTGAAAGGCCACCGGTCGGAGGCCGATTTTACCACACGTGCGTGCCCAGAGGCCTTTAGGTACACAGGGCTGGCTTTTTGCGCTGGAAAGCTGCGGCTACTTTCCTGTTCAACTCTTCGTAGGAAAGTTGTTAAATTAGATTATGATCGGTGATATTTATGCGTTGATTATCTTCTCTACTATCATGCGTAGGAGCATATTTAGATGGAACAATATGATGAAACAAATCTTTGATTATCCACATGATAAATGACTTTTTGGGCAATGCGAAATAAATATCGAACAACTTTTTTTCGATCATGCTATGCGTGTAGTTTGGAAGGAATGCTGCAAGCATCCTTTCAGAGCAAGCGAGAATAGTCTGCATCCACTCTACCTCCTGTAGATTGACAACTTTTCTTAGTAGGTAGACAAGCCGCCCCGCCGATCTAACGGAGTGGACTGTCTGCCCTCACTGACCTGCACATGAAAGTGTCTTGTGTGGCTCTCCAATGTCAATGCTCGTCGAATTGATGGAAATGCAGTCGATGATAACAAAACAACACCACATCCCAGAACATAACCGAGAGTCCATGATAAAATTCATTTGGCAATACAGTGATGAAGCAACGACAGGGATCTGTTGAGTTAAGTCAAATATGTTTTAGCAATGAATACGATTTTATCGGAGACGATCGAAAGATCTCAACGGCATATAAGTCCAATACCTGTGTGTATTAGATCACGTATGGGCTATTGGGAACGAAATCGTTTACAACAATTCAGTGCACATACATACGTTTGCGAAATCTTGGGCAGTTTCGTATCATACCGTTGTAACTGTTATATTATGATCACATGTATTTGCTTCGGTCATTCTGTGTAACTTCTGTATAGTGTGTTGTAACCACGACATGGGACTTTGGTAGCAAAGAATGGAGCAAATGGTTCGTCCCTGTTGGTATATTCCAACCTACAGCTAGTAACCTTGCATAAAATGGATCACGTTACTAGCTTTTCATCGCGCGTTCACGTTGTACATGTGAAGATGAGAGCGTATTCAACATTTGGAACGAGATTTATTGTAGCTTATTAAAACACTCTAAAACAATTCTAGGATCATACGTTGGATTAAAGAACTAGTTTAAATCTCAGTGCTCCCTTATTCTTCTGGGCTTGGTCGACAGGTGAGCGAACTCGCTTGCGATGCGAGAAGACCCGGGTTCGAGGTCCGCTGCTGCGGTGGTCAGTTTGTGTATGACCATCGCTTGGCTAGAATTACGGCATGGGACTTCGGTACCAACCCAAGAATGGGTCAAAAGGCTTGTTCCTATCGCATCATTCTATTCTTATAAATAAAGCATCCTCAGCCGTCTCAGCATCACAATTAAATTTCCATAACCCTTCAAACGATATAATGGATGCATTGCATGAGTTTAGTGTAAAAAATGTTAATATAAATGCTGGAAATTTATGCATGGAAATTGACATTTACTTTGAAAGATTATGAGCGTCTTAGCTGCAACTCCAAATAATTAGCGTCTTCTACGTACATATACTGACTTGGAGCAAACTAAGCCTTTAGGAATATTAGATATCAGTTTTATACCTTTAGTTTGGAAGATCATTAACATTGTTCACTATACGGGAGCTCCCACTGTGAGAAGCATGAAGCAATCTTGGATGGGAGGCATCTTAAATTCTATGAGGGATAAATTGTGAATAGTGATCAGCAAAAGTCAGTGTCGAGAAATGGTTCAGAACTGACTGACTTTAGAGAATGCGCTACACTAACTTCCAGCGCTTGGTACGATTTTCTACGATATATTATCCTACAAAGATCATAAGAAGTTATTTCAATCATGGAAAATTGTCAGAAATTATATCCTGCTCCATGAAAAACGCCTGAGTCGTGTAAAGCATAGGTGCGTACCTCACTCTACAGTACGGAGAGTGCAATGAAGAAGCTCTAAGACTTCGCTCCCCGGTAATTTCTTAACGATATCTCAGTGTGAGGTCACATTTACTTTCATATCAAATGATGGAATGTGCAATTCTAATTATAATGTGGTGCATTATAGCAGGCTGCATGCGGGCTTTTGAAAAATAGGAGTGTTTGCCCCAGCATTTCCAACACGGAATTAATTTCTAGTGAAGCCGAAATTCTTGGTCAGTGCCTCAGGACCTCGCTCGTTTGTATCAGTGACTGATTTTTAAATACCAAGCTATCGTCTAGGCGGGTTCATTCCTTATGCATCCAGGTATTATCGTGTAAATTTTTTCCATCGTTTACAAACGTGTTGTGTCGTGACGTAAAGCATGTGTGATGTACTTCCTTAGGAAAATATTATTTGTCAATGTGCCGTTGAAGACGATAGAGTAATGTTAATGTTTTTTGTATTTTCTTGGTGGTCAGACAATGAACATTATTATACCATGATGGTTCATGCAGAACAAAACTGTTCGTGTCTTCCTCGACCAGAGTACAACTTTGTAGGGAGCTTAGCAAAAGGCAAGACACTTGACGCAAACCTCTGAGTTTTGATGTTTCTTTGTCAGGCTGGGAGTCTTATTGATGAATAAAAATGTGAAAGAAATACGGATGTTGTTAATAGAACATGAATCTGGAAAGTTTAAGCTGGAATTTGTGAACTAATGCTTACGTTTCTTTTTATACAGGTGAGAGAGACATTCTTTACAATCATATATCTTTAATAACGCAGGAATAGGTTTAGTATGTTATGAAAATTAATTAGCGTCAGTAATTCATGAGATTGATAAATTTCGAAGATTTTTACTGGCAACATAGTAAAGGAAAATTTAAAAGTCTGATAGAAAAACACAACAGTCAAATTTGCGTCATAAATTACTGTCATGAAATGCTTTTTTCTCAGTATACATACAATTGTACAGCTCTATGTTTTTCGATTTGAATATTACCTTCATGCATCGACTTCTAGTGCATACGTACGAGTGTCGGTTGAATTCAAAACACCCAATAGATTAAAATTCCCCAATGGGGAAAATGTTTCCCTCTGTGGTATCACCAACTCAATAATCTAAATTTGCTTTAAACACTCGAGCAATTATTCGAAAAACTCAATTGATAGTGCAAGAGGAAAGAATGTCATTAGTAAGTTATTTTAGAGTGTAGGTGAAAGTTCTATATAAATTTTCCTTCTCCAGAACCTGTTGCTCCAACTATTTCATACCTCAATACTCGGTATTTTTCTTCTTTTATCGTGTATAATATAAACACTTATATTATACACGAAATACTAAAATGCTAGTAATTGGATCAGAAAATGCAGCGTTCTTAGCGCCAAAGTTTTAGAATGTAATGAAATAGACTTCAATGAGACCTACCACTGGCCTAAAAATTTCCAAGAGGTATTTTGTAGTCTCTCTTCCCTCCAACTCGCTGATTACCCAGCGGATGCTGGTGGTTACTTAAAGTTAAATCCTAAGATTTAATTTAGCGAACTTTTCAATGATTCATCGGGCGCATCTCCATGAGTTAGGGCAGGAAATATATTGCAAAAAGGAATAGAATACGGTAACAGTAATGAATCGAGTGATCCATTCATGGGTTTACTGTTCTATACCGTCAAAGAACACAGTACAATAAAATTAAATGGAATATGGAAACAGGCAGGAAGTGATTGACCCATTCTTGGATTGCTACTTAAGTCCCATACCATCTAAAATCGAAGCACAAGACCCGTAGAGGCACCTAAATCACTCACAGATACTTCAATCAGGCTCAGGCACCAGAAGCAAAGAAGGAAGCGGGATAAGTCATACCCAAAGTCATCAATTTCCACACTTTAGTGTATATGACTCGTTTTATGCAACAATAATAGTTATTAAACGTTTCGTTCACAAAAATTATAGAACTCTAAGTAAACATAACTATGATTCGTGCAAAAACTAATTATACAACTTGCAATGCACAATTATTCCATGATTCGCTATCACACAGGCACCATATTGGAGATGAGGTGAGATAGAAGGAGGAACGGTAACAGTCACACAAATCTAGTTGAAGAGGAGAATGTATCCGTTGGAACAATGTCCAATGTTCACAAAGAAGACTCAAAAACCTTTCTTTACAAAAGTCAAAAGAAGCAGCTGTTATTGGCGAAAACAGTAGACAAAAGTCTCACAAGAGCTCGAATTCTTCTCTCTCTTATCTGCGAGGGCACGCTACCGAACAACGTGTTCAGTGAAGAAAATAAATTTGATATCCAGCGAAAAAAACACACAAAACGATTGATTTTAGTCTGGGACTGGTGACATTGACACCCAAGTACTCACTTGAAGATAACGAGCAGCGTCAGTAACAGTTTGGGCCGTGATTATCAAAACTGGAACAACTTAAATGGCTTTTGTGAAAGATAGGGTTAAAATTAACCGAGTGAGTCATTGTTTTGTTCTCTCTCTTATCGTTTTGATATGAACAATGAAATTTCGTGGAACACCGTTCGTTGAAATACTTGTCTATTTTCCTCATTTATATGCTATCCTGACAATGTTATTCGTCATTTATGAAAAGAATTTTACACAAGGTAATACGTCGAAACTTTTTCGAAATTCGATGACTGTCCTGGAATCGTTTTTTTCGTGACAGTTGGTATTATGGTTTCTAAGAAATGTATTCATTCTCCAAATATGTTTTATTAAGTGTGCGCATATCTAACAGACAAATTCCACCGAAAGACACATTTTTTCAGGCAAAATCATATGAACTGTGTTTGACTCGAAAGACGTGGGTCCCACAAAATTTACGCTGTTAGATAAGGAAGTCAAAGAAGAGCAATCATCGGAAGTTCTAATGATGGGACGTGCAAGCCCGCCCATAACAGACTGCTATTTCTTTTCGACAGACGTCACTGGATTCCCTGCCAAAACTCGTGCATCTGTAGAGTATCCAAATGTTTCTTCAGTTACTGAAGCAATTCCACATGATCCTGTAACTTTTCAGTGATGGAATCATTATATTAGTGACGATGGAGCGCCGTGCTGTCAGCTGACTGCTGTTGGAAACTTCAGCGCAACTGGTCAAATGCTTAACACAAACTCAAGTCTACTGTCAAAAAACTCAAACCAAACGAAGTTCAAATTAAAAACGTGTAGTCTTTTTATATCTGTAGTACACCTTCAACTAGATGTTACTATTTTACGAATGAGATGCGCCTTGTGACGCATTTGCAGTATTTTCTTACCTAGAGACTCGTTTAGCTAAAATAACTAGGTCCAGTAAATACTGGCTGTAAACGTGTACCTTCTAATTATTTTTTAATAGTTACATGGATATATACTGTGCGTGCCTATGATCCAAATTTGTGAAACTGAAGTAATACGGCCTCGATTTACGGCGTTCATGTTGACGGGGAATACAAATTATTTAATAACTTAATTTCAAGGTAACTTCTTTTTCACAATAAATCAATAAAATTAAAATGAAATGAGTATATTAGTTTCAAACTTTCATGGTGTTATTTCAAACAAGTATGCCTTTTTTTCGAAACAATCTACATATATAATAAACAGTGCATCTTCATCTCTCTCTCTCTCTGTCTTCGTCCCATTATTAAACTGAAATCAGAAAAATTATTGAAATATTACTGAACTGAAACCAGAACGGGTATACATGTATTATGAGCATTCTATTGTGAATACCAAAATGTGCCGGATCACTATTAAAAAATCAATTTTTTCTTTTATTAGCTTTTATTTCTTACATGGCCATGTTATCGATAGATATAATACACAATGGAAGTTCTGTATATACTAGTGTACCCAGCCGTCAAAAATGAGGGCAAAGATTCTGTGATAATACTTCAGTGGTGCTTGCCAATGAACAACAATTCCAACAATTTCAATTCTTTTCCTTTTGTCCAAGTCTTCTTGCGACATGTTAGCTGTCCTGTCCACAAACCTTTCTCTTTCTATTCGTCTTCTTTCGTTAAAGTCTTCTTGCGACATGGTGGCTGTGCTTTCCGCAAATCATTCCCTTTCTAATCTTCTTCTTTCTTCTATTTCTTCCTGTGACATCGCAGCGTATGCTTCAGCTTTTCTTGCACTATCCATCTTTCTTGTTTTTCACGATTTTCTTTCAACGAAGTTTGCCTCTTTAGACGCTTTTTTCATGATTACGGTGTCTCCTTGTTTTACGTTCTTTGTGAGTTTTTGAGAGATAGCTCTCCTCTTGAGCTTAGCATCCATGGCTCAAACATTGGCCGTATCACTGGTACTTTGCTGAGACCTTTGCCTTGTTTTCCTCTCGCGTGCTAGTCTACGTTTCATTCCTTCTGGTGTTTCTTCCATTGTTTTAATAAATTTTTCAGATCCCATTAGTATTCAAAAAACATACATGTAGATGATACCGCATATCCCTGTTTTACGATATTGAGGCTGTTCAGGAGCATCTTACCGTTGAGAAAAGTTATATTCTTTTTATTATTTTGGGTTGCCGCAGGTAGTTGATGACTTCTTGATGAGGAAAGCCTTCTTCCAGCAAATTGCTAAGGCAAAAGGGCAAGCAGAGCTCCTGGCACTTCCTGGCATAAAATATACGAAGTAGCTTATGCACTACAGGATTAACAATTCAATAAAGGATAGAACAACTCATGTATCACGCTCAAAACAGGGATATTATCAAATCAAATAGTACTGAGCTACTTTTCAAAGTGAAGCGGTTTTTTTACAGACTCACGGTATGTCCGTTGAATGAAACAGTCGATGTAAAGGTGCTCGCCCAAAAGCATAATTTAAAATAGAAACATGCAGTCATTAAGTAGAAAAACACTGTATCTATGCTACCTTTTAAACGAATGTTTCCCCCATTTTGCAAGGGAACAAAAAATTGTAATGACCCAACGCTGGGTTCCGTATCATGACTACCTGCAGTGACCCAACCAGGGGCCTCTTCTCCGAATATTTGGCCTCTACTCCGTGCGTTGTTTCAACCGCTATGAAGAAATTCAGCTGAAAAAAACCTTATGTACTACAGTATCAACAACTCTAATGCAGTATTTCAGCTTTGAATATATATTCCTGAAACTATATTTGCCATCGTAATTTAGGGATTAAATTCCATCATACCTCGTCTTGCTATTCAGTAGACGAATTTTTTCCTATCTAAATACATAAGATCGTGACAGAGAGACAAACCAAGCAAGCAAGCAACAAACTGTTTTATTATATGTATAGTGGAATTGATGAAAAATATTCACGGGTTGAATTGGAAAATATATTTTATTGTCTAGGTTATTATAATTCATATTCCCTAGATAAATTTGTGTAACGGAAATTTACGTATTATTTGATTTTCACGATACTAATTTACTGACTCAGCAATATATGTATCGTGAAACCAATAATAGTTAATTGGAAAAAGTGTTTTGAGAAAAATACGTAGGTGCTTACAAACAACTAAAACACATGAAAATAATAACATATTGCTACTATTCTGTGACCCTTTACTACATATTGTATACTCCTTACATACACTATTGTGTTTGGTCTTGTGTTTGGCAGATATTCTTCAGAATAATAATACATTTAGATGTATCATAAACATACGTTCTAAATGTTATTCATGAAAGCCATATATCCAGCAATTTTTCGAATTGATTTGATAACGCTGCTATGAGGTGGATAATAAGTAAGGTACCTCTGCGGAGGCAAGATTATCGGTAGCATTGCTACCTGCTACACAAGCACCATCGATATGCTGAAACAACTACCTTAATTATGGCTCACCTTGTAGTAGTTATTCATTGTGCCTATTTCTTGGCAAATGGAATACTGTTTGTTCAATGTGTTTTGTTGTTTCTATTATGCATGATCATTCCTTTTATTGAGGTTCGAATATAAGGCTCATGTGATGCCAGAAGATAACTGCAGATGCTGTAACTTATTTCATTTAGTAAAGCATTCAAATTTAGTAACTATAAGCAAGCGATCTTTGAAGGAAATGAAGTTTTAAAGTAGCTAGCCCGGTGACCTGAGTTATATATCAATTTTATTATGGGGAAGCTGTAAAGAATGTTTTTTCTCCCCTATTTGTTTTTACAGCCACCAAACATTGGCGCTCCCACCGACAGCTAACACAAAGCCTATCTAATTTACATAGAGGTGAAATGTCATGGTTTATTTTCCTACTAGACGTTAAGAAAAAAAAGTTGTTCTGACTGTCATTCTACTCAAGGTAGCACATGAATAATCTTAAAATTATAATATTTTTTCCCAGGGTAAAGGGGCTTATTTTATATTCCACTTTTCAGCTCACCATAAATTCTGCCTCGGAATTTATTCGTCTGTTCCCAACATTTGACGTTTGCTCGTTAGCTTAAGCCGGAAGCGAATTTCCGAGGGGTACGTTCCTGAATTTCTTTCTGACAGCCTTTTGGCAAAACTGATTAGTCATTTCACTGTATTTTCTTCATTCTATAGTTTGAAGATAACAGAGGAAGCTACCACGGATGTTATTAATCTTCTCAGTATACTTTCAATTTGGTAAACTTGTGATACTTTATTCCATGAATGAAAGTAATTTCGAGTTGAAAAATAGCTATTTAAAAAAGCTCCATGGGCTCAAGTATTTTTTCCAAACTTCAGAGTAAAGAAGGCTTTGTTACTCTGTCTTAGTGTTTCTTTCGTCATGGGCTAATATTTATGCAACATGTTAGTGATATTTTATGTTCAATGAAGAGAAACAATTGTCTTTCCACCACACAAATGAGTCATGGCAACTCCTTTGATATATTATAGATTATTTTCTCAAAAGAAAATGATTTAATATGAAATTGAGTCTTACTGAATGGATCCTTAAACGTAGAAACACAGTCAAATCAAAATTTCGAGGATGAGAGATTGTAAAGAAAGTCACTGGAATTCACACAAGGACGATCGTAGCACAGCGGTTGTGGCAGATACGGTGTATTCTGGAAGTCCTGAATTATTTACCGTTTCTTCTCTTTGCAATAAAGTTATGTTGAATTGTTGCAATGTTTAATATCACAATGTTAATAGCATAGTGATGGCAATTTAACGTGAACTTTTATTCATTATGGAGTCTTTTATTTCTGTAGTTTTATACTGAAATAACATTGTCTATATTCAGACGAAAGATGTATTTTCTCAAATTTTCTGCAGCACTTTTTCTTGAAGACACATATGACTTAGTTTTTAGCAGTCCTTGAAAACAAACATAAATGGCAAAACAGTTGGTGGTCCGAAAATACACAACGCATAGACAAATACTTTACATTTTAAATCTTGTAAATTAAAAAGCTTTGCACACAATTACTTGCATTACATTTTGATGAGGCAAAATTACATTCACAATATTGTTACATCATTATTTGGAAGTGCAATATTCGTACAGTTCCTAACAAAAAGAACCCGATTTAACGAAAACATTCAGTGTAGAAAGGGCCAAAATTAATATGTGATTGATAGAAGCTCCGAAAAATTTAAATTCGAGGAAATTCATTTGAAATGTCAATCCATCATTGACATAAATATTAAAATGAAAAATGTCAAAGTCGTAAATTCGAGATAATTCGTGTTGGATTCATGTTTCTACTAAATGAATTAATTACTACAGCTAAGTAATTAATACCTTTCATTCAGGAATTTATAGTTAGAGAAGTCAGGGTTTCATTGTGAAGGTTCTTTTCTCGTGTGTTTTTTTTTGTGTTATGAATGTTTATTTTACTTACTAATTAACAGCAATGAATTTACCAAACTTAAAAGTCCGTCAAGTTAAAAGCTCTTCTTCAAAGGATTCTCTTCGCATAAAGTAATTTTATAGTTATTCATAATAATAAGACATATTCTAGGTTTCTTGTAAACAAATTATTCCGTTATATTGTAAATACTAACACAGATACTGTAACTACATGCGTAGTTCTAGGACCGTACATGTACTCGTACTTCCTTTAATTTGCAGTGTGACAAACCATTGATTTCATGAAAAAACATGTTAAAATGTTCTATTCGTATTCCATGTAGGTAAAAGATAAATCGTATTAAATTGTTCTGTGTGCAGTTTATGCATGCATTATATATAATAATAATTGCCTTGAAGTTCAATTTATTTTAGTTGAACAGTTTCCCCCCTATGTTGGAAACTTTTCTTTCACTCCTTAGCTGCTATTTACGAACATACGATACCAGGTATTGAGACGAATGTCTTGAAATGTAAAGTAAAATCGATTCATCGAAATGTTTCTAAAAACTAAATGTACTAAATCTACTGGCAGTGATGGAACTCAAGGGTTGTAATCTTTTTATCATCGGTAGATTAAAATCAAAGGAACAATGGAACTTCGAGTTAGTGTCAGCCCTACTAAGAATATATTGGCGGTGCCCGAGAATCTGTCATACCACAACACATTCCAAATAAATTCAACAGATAATGTCAAACTCTGCATTATTCAACGTCATTTATCGTTGTTTTGATTCGTTTCAGTTAATTATGTTTTAGAAATAGGTGTGGATATTATCATATGATTGGCTATTTTAGTTCTTTAGGCTTGTCGCCAATGATTTTGACTGAGCACAGTTTTTACAACAGAATCAGCAATGACACGACATGGACGGGAGGGCTGAGGCAGAGTACAGACCCCCTGCTGTTTGACAACCTGGCTCATAGAATCCGAATGATCAAACGGATGTCGAATCTCATTAGAGACAAGTTGGTGTTCATGAGAACGTTTCCTACGCAGTGGAAGCAAGCTAAAACCTCTAACAGGTATATATTTCTTTCATACGATGCTGCAGTTATTATACTTCGTGAGTGAAACAGTACTCGATCGCAACTGAGACAACCAATGCAAAGTACATATATAATTGCAGCATTAACTTACGAAACTTCTTAAATTGGAATGCAAAATAATAAAATTATTCAGTATGTTATTACAAACTTCTTAACTACCGATTATAACACAAAATTCTAGAATTCTCTGTCACGTAATTCGCAAACATAAAATGAACTTCGACATCAGCACAAACGTACTTCAACTCCTGGAAGTGAGGCATCTGAATAGAAATGAGAGACGAAACATTCAAAAGAAGCCCAGGCCATTTCTTATTCATAACAAGGGTTGCTAGAAACCGTCAAATATGCAAAAACTTCTTTTTTCATTGCACAGAGTTTTGGAGTGTTTTGGTATGCTCTAGTCGTTGTTATGAAGGGTTGGATACCTGCTGTCGCTACATCAATTCCCATTGTAAGGTAGTAATTTTGGAATTTTTATACACATGGCTTCTGAATTTAAAGTTATCTGCTATTCTGACTTTCCATTTTTAGAGATAATTGAGAAAATATTTAACTGAAAGAACCATTAATTTGGGAGTGATGACCACAAAAAAATTCACATTAAACCCTGATTTGCCCTGTCGGCTCTCATCACTTGTTCTATTAATTTATTGCGTGCTTTGAGAAACACTTGAAGGAGCGAGCTTTCCTGAAAAAAATAACAGAGGTAATATTGTTATCTCATGTGAGGTATTACTGAGGTTTTGGTTTAAGGACTCAATATTACTAAAACGTCAGTTGTGGCTCCTAAGTGACGAAAAAACCGAATGTTTTGAAAAATATTACGCACATACAATACATATGTATGTATACGAACGAAAATGACATATACTGGCTAGTTTGAAAATGTCAGTTTGTAACCGTGAACTCGCTTTAATATTTCAATTCCATAAGTTTTTCAATGGTGCTTTAAAATAACTCAGATAATGGTTCTTCAACTAGGAATATATAAATTATTGATGAGTGATTGGATCATGATTTTGTTCTACTGTTCACCAGATAAGAGCACATCAAATATTATTCATGATGAACCTATCATATGGTGAGCATAGTTTATCAAACTTTCACGTCATCATTTATATAGCCCACTATATGTTAACTATTCAAAGAATCACAAAGTTGCCATAAGTTATATTGTCAGTTTCATGTTTTTACCCAGTCTGTGTTATGTTGCAGTGGTGCAAAGCAGCATGTTAAATGTAATGATAAATTCGTAATGAATATTAAGATAAACGTTTGCATTTACATAACTATGCTAGAAGAAATCAATTATTTTTACCTTCACATGACCTAAATACGATGAAATATGATAAATGGCAAATGAGAGTGAATCATTGATAAATCGTATTAGTTTTAAACGTTAAAAAATGAATAATTATACATATTTGGGACAGTTCAGTTCGAAGCACATCGAACTTATTACATCTTTTTATTTTTCCCTGTGTGTTTCTAATGTCACCATAAAGATTAGCGTTAAATATAGCTTGATGGTCATAATATTCAGTACGTAGTTTTTTATCTCGTAGCTCACACAATAAACAGTTTTTCCCCTGCTTGAAAAATCATGTCAATATTTCGATCGTTATGTGAGGTTCCATCAAAATTCTTGGCACTTTCTTCAACACAAGCAGCTGCTGGAGCACTCTGTGTGACCGAAGTTTTGTGCATGTTGTTTCTCGTCTTCCTAGCCTCATATTTTGCCCAAGGTATTCAAGAACACTCCCTGAAAAATGCCGAAAACTATTGTGAGATATTTAAAAGTCTACTTCTTAAAATATTCGAAATACCCTGCTGAACAATCTTCTTATACACTCGGTCACAGCACATAATTATAAAAATGTGTAATAGAAGAGCTGTATTCACTTTTCCGTCATATATGAAGCGAATTTGAATGTTTTGCCACTAAAGTATGTTTTTTAAAGTTCGTAATATTGAGAATAGCTATGTTTGATGTATGACCCTAGGAAACGATTTCTGACTCTTTGAATCCAGTTTCAGTATTTGTGTTGAGGAAAATGATGTTTACAAGCAATAAAAATTGCTGCAACTGAATTTCAACGGGCAATTTATTTTAAATTCATTTCCATTGCTTTATAACTGTTTTCACACAGACTTTAATAATAGCTTTTAGCAGAGCTTTCATTGTTTTACCAAGAACAATTATCGGTGCAAATTTTTTTTTGAGGGTCTGGAAAGCACTTGAATTTTTTTCTTTACTGCAGAAGCTTGTTCATTTTAAGGCATTTTATGGGGCTCAAAATTTATAGAACATAGCATGATACAAACAGCAATATCAATAAAAAAGCTGTACAAACTGCTTTGTTATTAAACAGAAAAAGTAGTAGCTTTTTCAGGAGTAGAGCTGTTGAGTTTTTGAAACAATTGAATCAAAGGATGTTCAGCACCCAGTTCAACAAAGCGTCATATTTTAATTGGTTTGTAGAAAATTTGTCGGAAAAAATGAAAGGGACACTATGAACATGGTTGCATACATTTTATGTCTCATATATGACATGCAAGACACCTCGTAGTTCTTCACCTTTACAAAAATCATGATTTTCTATGTGTCTGAAAACGTTGATAGAGCGCATAATTCCCAAAAAATTACTGAAAAAAATAATTTTGTTAATTTCTCTCGAAAATTTTCTGAGTAATGATATAATCTGTATTTCATATGTTACTTATACATACGTAACTCTTTAAAACAGTGGATGGCTGTACGTGTTGTTACGCATACAATCTTACGTAAAATGTCAAAAGTACGTTGGTATTGTTTAATTACGTGTACTAGTTTTGTTGACCCGATAACGAGGGAAAAGATTTAACCCTCGAAAACTGAGGGAATTTATTTTTACTTCGGTCGTTGCATCGTTATAACCAACCAAAGAGAAGCAGATTTCTGGTGAGCAAAACACTTTCTCGTTATCCGGAAACATGCTCTTCCAATCAAGGTTACCATGTCCAAAACGAGTATTCATTCATGTTTCACTCTATCTGCAGTAGGGGTTCAATTGAAAAGTTTTGTTTCGAAAGCAGAAATAAATGCTGCTATGCAAGTGCAAATGCTGAGCGTCATTCATTGTTGTTGAAGTAACAAAACATACAATTCAAAAATCTAGTTTGTATGATGATAAGTTGTTTATATAGCAAACAAATCAAAAGGAAGGGGATATGTTGTACATCATAAGTTTTATGGTCAAATGGATACCGAAAATTGTGTTAGAAATTGTGTTTTGACTTCTGTAAAGTGCAAACGATGTTTCCCAAATTAAGCGCACAAAATTAAAGTTAATCTTCAAAAATCTTAATGGCCTTTACGTATAAAGCTATAATGTAGAGAGAGGGGTATGCAATTCCTTATGGTCTTTTATTCTTTAAGTGATTTTCATATATGCGTACTTATGTCAAGTAACGCTGCAGCATATCAATACATATATTCACAGCACACTTCTTAGTGTCGATATACATCATAAGTTGTAGTGTTGTTGCAATCGAAATCAGTCTCAAGGAACACGAGAAGGCTCTCCTGGGCATTTAGTCAAGCATGAAAAGCGTCTTGCCTCTCGATCGATTCATCAAACTAGCGGATCTCGCAGCGGGTGGCAGGAAGACCCGTTGTGGATAGCGACCCGGCTGCAGCTTACCTTGCTTTGTAGTGGTAAGGATTCCACAAGATGACTTGAATAAATAAGTGAGCAAAACATTCTTCGAAGATTGTCCTTGTATATCACGTTTGTCAATTTGCTTACCAAAAATTGTTTGTTTCCAACCCTAATTGTTTGAAAAACTTTTTTGTGCCGTTAATAAAACTCATCTAAGAAGACGTTCTAAATTATCTCATCACCTTCCATATAAATGGAACATAATGAAGTTCATTTTGACAGCAGATATGAACGGCCTTTTTGCATGAAGGTCCTTTGTAATTCAATTGACTTGAACAAGTGTTCAATTTGAATTTCTAACTCATTACTATGTCTCACGTTTTTGGAATTAGCTTTCCCATTCTTGACTTTTGATAACAACAATGATTGAATAAAAATAGGATTGAAATCGTAATAGATAAGTAAATTTTTTAATCCGTGCAAGATTTTATTTGAAGTTGGGTGAAATTATTGCAACATTTCTAATAACATATCCAATGCAACAAATATTTTCCAGAAACAATGAGAACATGGCAGTATAAGCACACACGTTTTGATTTTAGAAACTCGCCACGAAATAGTTCCTCGAAAATTAGAGCTCCTTAATGATTAAACTGCGTTACACTCCAGTGACTGACATCCAGTGAATGTTTTTATCATTCCGTAGTCTTAGGAAGTTACACTCCAGCGACTGACATCCAGTGAATGTTTTTATCATTCCGTAGTCTTTGGAAGGGCACGTTTATGATAAAATTTTCATTCAGTTTAAGAGAGAAGCTGAAATTCACTGATATATTGTAATGCATACCTAAATTTTCTTCTATTTCTAGCATGCTCCGGCAAAAACAAAATTCACTCGATACTAAGCAAGTTTTCTTCGCACTTCGATATTGAAATTACCTCCTTAAGAAGAAATCAAGAATAATTTACACTGCACCTCTTTCTTGTGACTGAGACGTACAATATTTTTTTAGGAAGAATTTTTTAGGAGCATTTTGCCCTCTACCAGTCAAGATAATGGAGACTTAAACGGAAAGTAAATTTGAGTAGAATTTTCTTCATCTTCGAAACTAGATTTCACCTCTCCTTTAACATTTATTGCATTTTTTCGCACTTTCCTAGAGTGTAATTTTGCAAATAGCATTCAGAGTGGAATGAAGTGTTCTTTCCTTCACAAGTCTATTTCTCTTTCACCATTCCGATGCACGTAACGTACCACTTTCGTTTTCGTAATGTGGGAATTATGCGCTTTTATGACTATGGCAACCGAGAACTGCGCGATGCCTGGCTGATACGTCGAGACTCTCAGTCTACCGAGCAAGATCTCGTTGCGCTTTTGCCGGAATTCTACACTACTGATGCCATGTGATACGGCTTACTTCACGCTTTGAATGCAAGGAATAATCTAGTCTCTGTAGAGCCCAGTTTCTCTCTAAAAATTATGTTATTTGTGTTACAACACGTAATTTTTGTTACCCTGAGATAAAACTACCCAAAGCTTTGGAAACTGCACACGAAAAACGAGCGTTCCAGTTACCCAAATCAGTATTTGCTAATGTTTCAGAGAATGATGTAATTATGATTATATCAGAGAAGCATGGATTGATGAGTGAGATGAGAATCGATCAGAACATGCCGGTGAGAAACATGCTGGCTTGGCTTTTAAATGCTTTTGAAAATTATGTGATGCAATAAGTTTCGAAGTTTTGTACCGAACTTTTGCAATCAGCCAGTCGCAAGATTTGACCCTTCCAATTTCATAACAACGATTAGCTGTATTAATTTTAAGTATTTCTCATTCATTTAAACATCCTAGCAGCGAAAATATTTTCCCACTAACATTTTATAAAAGTGAGAAAGTATCGGAAGGCTATTCTCACTAATGATGAAATATTAAGGTATGATTCATAATTTTAAAGATGCACTAATGTTGATTATTAGTACCAAAAATTGTCATCTTCTATAAGTATGAAAACTTTTCGTACCACGGATGCACTTCACAAAGTAGAGGCAAATTATTCAACGAAGGCAGAATTTTAACGCTATCGATGTATCCGTTATGAGGAGGAATGAACGAGCAAACATACTCGTAAAAATTTCTTCAAACATTAGTTCATGAGAACACTTACACAACAGTGTGTATAAAATAAATGCTTAAAAGCTCTAACACAGTGAAACCATGTTTATTACATGTTTTTGAAGCTTTCAGCTTCAATGAAGCATTTACAGTAATTAGCCATTGGTAATCCGAAATCCCTTTCTTAACTTTATATTTTTTTTAGTTTCATCACCCTTTTTTACCTCTTTTTGCGTGCTCCGATGAATCTTGTTTTTATTTTCTTGCAAATATCACCATATATAGAAGTCAATGCCGTTGATCCCTGAACTGGATCGAGATCATGAAATTTTCAATAAAAATTCCACTTTTCCATCATTCTCCAATGACTGTCACTGACTTGTGTTACATGGTAGTACTGAGTCTCAGACCATCTACTATTCGATAAACACAAGAACTATTTTGCTCTTCAAAATGCACACATACCTTCCATGTTGGCCTCTACAGATTTTCTCCCAAGGACGAGAAAATCAGTGTTTTCTTCTTATTATATCGAAGCGGCAACGACCATTTCACACACTCCGGAATGTTTTCAACGCCGGCGCCGCATGCTGGCTGGTGCTAATGCCCTATTGTTGGAGGTGGTTCTTGCTGAACGCATTGATATAATCTTTCTGCCAGCTATGGGCAAAAATTTGTACAGTGAAACTCGTAAAACCTGTCTTAAAACGAACATCGAGTGCTTCCCCTTCCCGTGCTAACCAATGGAGTTTATCGGGTATGATAATTTTTATGCTTTATTCATCCTTTCAATTAAAATTGTTTGAACTTTGATTGGAGGAACAAGATTTGTCGTTGGATTGCAAGCCAGTTGGGCTTTCAACCTCTGTCGATCATTTTTCCTTACGACCTCAGGATTGTTCACCTTCATATTTACCTTCAACCAGCAGTAAGTCTCCTGTCTTTTTAAACTGATCTCCTGCCACATTTTAATTATTCAGAAGTTTTAGGAACAAGAATTTCACAAAATAATGTATTTTTCTGGAAACTCTACGTGTAGTTATACTCGTATTTTGACTTTTAATCCGAATTTTGTAAATTGGTGACATTCACTTACTGTGGGGATCACATCTGAAGAATAAGGCGTACTACATTAAACTTGGCATTCACTCATCCTGTGCGAGTGATCACATCACAATTCTATTCATTGCGAACGAATGACAGTGAGAGAGTGTCAAATACTGCTCGAAAGAGAATGACCAACAACGTAACTGATAATGTAACTTTCATTTAGAAGCATGAAGCGCTTGATAAAAAACATTCATAAAGAAGTGCTCAAGGTCATAATGACTGACATTCTATCGCGAAGTGTCTGTGAAATACGAGTAGAGTTTTCTTACGACAGCATGGTTGAACTTTGCAAATTATACATAGTTCTTTTATACAGCTGCTTTTGATTGTATTTTGTCATCCAGGGAACACGATACAGAAAACGAGATTTGATTCGTGCAAATACACTCATACTGTTAAAACAATGTGCATTACACAATTGACATACCAAAGGACATTTAGTGGCTGTGGGGCTCAAATCTATTGTTCTTAATATGACGCAGAGATGATACATGTAGTATATGTCGCTCCATGATTGAGTTATGAGCTGTAAAATGCGTCAGAACCAGTGCATCTTTAGAACAGCATTGTTATCAACCTAACCTATGGTTTGAAATGCAGGATTTTTCCTGCCCATGAGCTTAACAAGTCGTGTACTTGTATTTTTTAACATTGATTGGTACCTTAGGATTTCAATTAAGGATTTCTCGTCCTCTATGACTGAGAAATGACTAGACGCTTTTCGAAATTTGTGAATCACCATTTATTTCTTAAACTCCATAAATGATAATGTCATCCAGGTAATATATGCTTCGCTTGGGTGAGTGAAACATTCAAAAGGAAAAAATTCAGTGAGTATTTTTACTAACGTGGTTTTGCCTTTGTACTCCGTCTCACTCGAAACAGAAGCATTTTTTTAGCTCTACGCAACGCTCCTGCTGACATTTTTGTCAAGTGTTGGAGAGAGAAGATCAAAACAATCGCAACGGCAAAGGTAATGCATTCTCGAGCTTCAAAATATCAATGTTTCTTTTCTTTAGGTGTTTCTTCAGTGTGGTCTACAGGGGAAAAGAAACATGAGAGTGAGTGGCACATGACGTGGTATGACATGGCAGTCGTTTGGGCAACTTCACGCAATACACGACAACTGTTTGTTCAACGTCGGATTCGTTGACACATTCTATTGGTATTTTTAAATGTAGAAAGTTTTGCGTCAAAATTTGATGGCTGTGATATACATGAAAACGGACCACGATATTGAAAGTCGGATACTAATTTATGAACCAGATTTAGACAAAAGTATGGTTGTAATAATTCACCGCCTCTGTTGCACATTTCATTATAACAAACCTTTCTCTCAAAATTTTTTCGCACTCAGTAAACCCGTTTTATTGAACTCATTAAAATCCTTGGCTTATCCGATTTAAAACTCTTTGCTCGCACGCTATGATCTTGTCTCTTTCCCGAGTTGCTGTGCAATTTTCTCTCGTTTAAATCAATAAAAACTGCATTAAAGAAAATTTATGGGGAGCTCGGGGGCTTCGAACCATGTAAAAAATGATCTATGCCTGACAAGGACTGCCTTTTTCTAGCTCTTAAACTGTTCGCTAAAAGTTAATAGTGGTTTTTCGTGGTTGGTTTTGCTTTGCTAGCTCGTCTCTGACTGCTCACAGCTTTGGGTTACTTTCAGCATGAGGTAGAGAATGTTCGTGGTGAAATGCAGAATGCATCAGATTAGTATTTCTGCAACACGTTCTAAACTTGGCTACTCATGTTTGCTAACACTGAATGAAGCTGAAAAACAATATTCTCATGTAAGGCCATTCAACTGTATGCTTGCATCTGTAACCATCATTTTCCCGTTTTATTTGGAATGTTTTCTCTTAAGTAAATAAGAAACTGACGGCGAAAAAGTATAAGCACGAGTTTATAAAAAATTGTTTCATCAAAAATGTCACAGTACTAAACTTTGGGCTTGTAAAACAAAATAAATGGACTCGTTTTCCAAAGCACTCAGCTTAAAAAATTAATTCAACACCTTGCACTATTCGATCTCCAAATTAAACAAAATTAAATAGGTAGGTTTTGTTTTCTGCAAAATTTGTTAGCCGAGAGAACCTACTGCAACTGCTACTAACTCTAAACTAGCGTTAAAATTTAGTGTCACGTTAAACTGAATTGAAAATTCCGAAGCATAATTCTCAATCATTTCTATTCCATGATGTTAGTACACATGATCGACAGATCGGTTAGTAGTATAATAAAATTTTCGAAACAATGCATTTTTCCATTCAAACACCAGCTTCATTTTGAATCATTGTTTCGAACAAATTACATATCTCGGAAATGTAGAAATGAAGCCAAAAAATTATTGGTTATGTGGTATAATAACATGAACTCATATGTGAAATGAGACTTTTGCTATAAGATTCATCTCCTCGAACTCAATTTTGTCTCCGGAAACGTATTTGTATTATCATTCGAGATACGGAATTAATTTGTTAAGCCTAATTGTTCTGTAAAGAACGTAATATGTATATAGTACACTCCAAAGTAAATTTTTTCGAACATTGTTACATGAGTTTGTGTGACTGCTATCGCATTAGAATGTAAGCATACGGCTGAGCACTTTGAATTGCCTTTTTGAGTGTTCCTGTGCTGTTTATTCAAAAAATATGTCCATTCAACTGCAACACAGTTCGCAAAAAAACAACTAATAAGGAAAAATATTATTATTTTCGAGACACTGTTTCGTAGGAGGAAACTGGTAAGTGACACTCATATGTATAAGTTGGGTTTTGAGTAATTAAAGTACTCCATGGATCTCCATAACGAACGTTACTTCCTATAACGACTTCTATGAGTTTGTTAAAATAGTGTGGCATAGAAGATTTTAACTACTCCATTTTCGGCATTGCTAGATTTTTTCAATCATAAATCTATGCTTAAGAACGTACGAGGAATTTCACGGGGAAGCCTGTTTTTCACCCAGAAACTTTTTAAGTTCGATAAATTCGAAGTTGTTAATTTGTCGTTGTGCTGAATTCTCAAAGTTTGCGTTAATGGTCATTTTTCTGATGATGGTACGATGTGCGAAAACCGTTTTCATTAATGTTTCAGTAGGCCGTCGTTTACATTCATGGAACTACTTCGATAATTCTCGTAAAGCCTCGACGCTCCAATGCGCGCTGATGCAATTCAATGAAATTGTTTCGTTGGTGAGCTCGACGCAATAAAGTGCGAACACAATGTTGCAATACTGAACAAGTTGGAACAATAAATTCCTTAGGAAATTTCAGATCTAATTGAAAAGATCATGGGTACTGAGATTGCAGTGCGTACTTAGCATTTGCTTAATCAACTGAAAAATTATGTTTACTATTATGAAAACACTAATGTTTAACGTTTAGCGATGGATGTTAGAGACTTAGCTACATTGTGTTTGTCGGTGGTAAACGTGTCGCAAGTTTTCAACTTCTACTTCCCAGTTATATTTCTAGTCATACTCATTACATAACATGAAAAATTACTGAAACACAAATTATCTGTAATCAAGAAACAGTTTCTATTTTAAATGGACAATCATTCTTGATGCAGTTTAGGGGTAGACGCTAAAATCGTTAACAAACTTCCTCGACTCCAATTGAATTACAGCTGTCTTTTGTCAGCATGTTTTTTTACGCTTTTGAACTTTGTTTTTGTACCAATACGCTATGGCTGAAAAACTTTCATGGTTTGTTCCCTGAGGAGAAGAATAGGAAATGTATATAGGTATAAAACTGTTGAAGAATTTAAAATTTTCAGTATTATAAGAATAGTATTTTTAGTGTAATTTGAGTGCGATGGAATTTCGACATTAGGACTGACATAAATAAAAAATGTTTATGAAATAAAATACGATTAAAATCGATGTTTTGACTAAAGTCCGTCCATTTCAAAACAAAATGTCAACTATTTGACCCGGGCACAGAAAATCAAAAATATGGAACTTCCCAAAATGATCATGATTGAACTTATTGTAAACCATGTGCGTATTGTTCTTCATGAGACGTTCCAGCAATGTGAAAGTGATATTTAAGTATTCATCAGACAGAAAATCAATTAGTTTCCTTTTAACTATAAAGCAAAAGTTGTGCTGTGTGCAATATCGAAGGGTGCGTTTTTTGAAAATCATTCATGGCATAATAAATTATTTTTAGGTTACTGTGAGCTTTTACCATTGGTATAGAAGTTTTTATGCTAAAAGCGCCACTCAAGCGTGTTCACTTTCATTAGCTGTATTCGATGCTCTATTATATCTCTCTAGGGGCAGAAGCTTTCTTCAAATTTCCTTCGAACTTTATGCAATGATGTGTAGATCTCATCCGAACAACGACAACAAGTAAAATCGAAGCCTATCATTAGGGAATTTTTCCAGTGAGCTGCCATTGCAGGATCCGATATTTGTTGAACGGATTGCGTCCATCTAACTGGCAAACAACGCATTCAAATCGTGCTGTCAAAAGCAGACTTCAAATGGAATGATTGTTCGCAAGAACGACTGATGTCTTCTGGATCACAGGATCACTGCTAACAAGCAGTTGATTGACTTTTTCAGTCAGAATGAAAATGAGAAATATTTTAACGTAGAATTGCTTCAACAAGTGCTGTTGATTTGAGAAATATACATACTATGTCATCTTTAGTTTATGACATCATTCAAGGCAATAATCATATCATAACGGACCTTACGATTTGGTTTATTAAAGTACTGTATATTACAAAATAAACCGACTATCTTTGCCTCTAGTCTATACCTTTTTGTTCTACTTACCATGGTTGTCCGAACTGCATCGCCTTCCCTCAGAGTGAGAATATCTTTTTATTGAAATCAAATAATTGAAGTATTGGTTAGTCATATTGATAGGATCCTGAAATAAAGAAAAAATTGTCCTACGTCATTTTTCTTAATCAGATTAATCAAGAAAATCTCATTTGCTTTAATTGTCTGTAGGAACGTTCATGTAAGAAGGTCACCAACGGCATAAACTTTTACCGTATTTCAATTTTCGTGACGTCATCCCGTGATGACTCTTCCATTGACAAAAAAGTCTTGCCACAGATGTCTGTCAACAAGACAGTATTCCATACTAAAGCCAGATATTTGTTTTAAGTTTCATAAATGGGCAACGATTTCTTTCATCAGTTTCTTTTAAAACATGAGTGATCCACGGGAAATAATAGTACTAATGAAATAACGGCGCCATCCAAGAGCCTGATTAGAGTGTCACACTGATGCATTTGGTCTAAAATAAATTGCACATGTTCAATCGACTGGCTTCTTCACATAAATAAAATTTAACACAATTTTGTTTTTTTATTACTGACATGTTTCACTGGTGAAAATATACTGAGAAACACGTACCATATGTCGGAGCCTATTGAAAAATTAAGTTCATGAATACCACTTGAGTCATCACAGTTTGAAATTCAACTTTCATTTAATGTTCAACATTACATCGTTTCTTCTATACGCACCGTGGAGATGCATTGTTTCTTTGATCAGTATGGGAGTAACAAAAATTCAAAGATCGGTGATTTATCACCAATGCTTGTAAACTTGTTGCATGAATGGCTTTTTTGAAGCATTATTGGGTACGGTATCAAAAATTAAAATCGTGAAGTGCATCCTTTATAAATTCATATAATTTTGTACTTTTGTTCCCCTGTATTCTTTCAGGTGTTAGACACTTTTCACTTGGACATTTTTTCATTTCATCGATCATGAACTGCACGATTTCGTACATAAAAAATTTAATTCCAAAATTTGCATCCTGCCCCTTACCGTAATTATTTATTTTTCATATTCCACTGCATTATAATAGCACTGGCTGGCTGTTACATTTTTGATTCATTTTAATGTTAGCAATGCATTTTCTAGACTCATTGTAAGAAGTATGTACGGAATACAAAGGAGCAATGAAACTTTTTTGTCTCGTTTTACTAAAGGTCTTAGAGCGTTGTGTCAGATAGATAATACAATCTTATCATAATTAAGAAAATGTTTATAGAACAGAAACATTGAATTTAGTTGTATTTCCAGTGAAAAATGGTATATATAGTTCTTGAAGCTACCACACTTCCATTCATTTGGCTTCACAGTTAAAATAATGGAAATTTCCAAGTAATAGGGAATTAAAATTAAAGGAAAAGTGTTTAGAAGCTAAGGAACTAATCAACTTTCCCCAGTCGTCGTACATTTTCCATCAAGTATTTTTAATGTCGCACAACAAGCAGGAGATTACTTTGAGCTTCCGTTCAGCTCTTTTATTCCCAAGGATATTTTTTGGCGAAACTATAACGTGCAGTATGAAATATTTATCAGGTTCTCTGAGAAGGCTTAACATCTTAACAATTTGCCAAGCAAATAGCTGTTGGTGTATTTCTTCCGAATTGGAAAAAGGTTAATTTTGTTTTTCCAAACACCAAATCCTAAAAGGGAGTTCTGAAAAATGAAGTATTGAAGGTACTTCAAACCTTTTTTCTGAATTGTGAATTTGCACACACGATTTGTTAAGCTTCTAATCTCATTTAGTTTACCAATTTGAAAAGACTGGCGACTATGTATGTATATATGTTTTTTAATCTTGAAGCAGTAATTTTGCATTGTTTTGTACAAAATAGTCTTTACTTAGTAATAATTTTGACGTTGATACATGAGCAAAGGAAGTATTTTTACGACTGCAATTGTGTCAACAATGTCATCTCAAAATTGAGAAATCTTTCACTTAACCTAGTTTTCACGTCCTTACTGATAGCCATTGTTGTTACTGTCCTTGCATTACCTAGCAAATTTTGACAAAAACATCTTAACAACATCCCTTGAAAGGTAAAAATATTACAAAATGCCATAAGTATTTGCATTATGACGAATGCGTTTAATAGATTTACGGTCCGAGCACACATTACTTCGCTCATCTGTGAAGCTTCTGACTTGATCATAGCGGCAAGTTAAAATCAAACTCACTCCACTCATCTGGGACATCATCTGTATTCAACGTGTTCATGTTATTCATAGTCATACGATGAGAGAATTAAATGACCAAGCAATTACAAAGACCGTTTAGGAGACTCAAATGACTTGTTTTTATAAAGTTGAGTTAGTTTATTTTTTAAATATCTAATCTCGTGTTTAAGGATATACGTTCTTCAAGATATTTGCAACACTCTATTTAAATTATAAAAACAATCACACTTTGCTAAGCTAAAGAATTAGTTAACAAATCTTTCGGTAGTTTAGAAAACGGCTTTCGTCCTTATTTATTATCACTAGCTTGGTCGACTGGTGAGCGAATCTGCTTGCGAGCGGGAAGACCCGGGTTCGAATCCCGCTGCCGACATGGTTGACGCGGCTAGAAATACGGCATGGGACTTGGGTAAACAACCGAATAATTATCGAAGTAATTATCCGACCCAAGAAGGGGCCAGAGGGTTCGTTCCTATAGCCTCATTCTATTCTATTCTAAGATTATAAGTCCGACACAACCAATAGCACACTTTTTTACGCAGTATCGACATCATTGTTGCAATGACTGTAATTCAAGTTGTAGCATTTGTTACTGTTTGTACACTTATCAGTGGTACCTCTTTACATTGTAATTTCGAAGTTTCACTTGTAACCATAAATGTTCTTGTGTCTAATGAGGTAGGGCGTAATATAGCTAAGTTATCAGCGCTGAACTCAATGTACAGCTTGGGGCGGCAAAAAAGGCATAGTTAGTCGACCACGCTGTATGCTTGCGCATATTTGGTGAGAGAACCATGAATAAACATGGACTTCATCCTCCAGGTAATAACTCCCTAAGGGGTGTTCAAGTGTTAAATGCTCTTTAAAAGGCACAACCAAAACAACACTCAGAGGCTTGATAAGGTTATTGGCGGTGCTTGCAGTGAAAAGCAAGAGTGTGTAAAGAATCGTGCACAGACTGGTCCTTGTCGAGTTGATGGAGCGACTGTGTCAATACAGAGTTCTTATTTCGGTTTGTTATGTGTCACTTGGCAGCATAAAGGTGACATCTGAATTGTGCATGAGTGCATGGCTTCGACTCGGGCAGTGAAAGCAGTCTACTGTAGAGTTACAATAGCCCGCATTACCATTAAGAATGTCTTCAGCTTTTAGTGAATTAAATTCAGCTTAAATTAACTGCAATAGTTCAAAAACAAAGAGATTGAATTCTGTATGAGGATATAAACATTAAGTAACTATTTCAGCGTGTGTTGATGATCAATTTATAAAGTAAATTATAAGTATCGAGTCCAAATTCTTAAATAATATATAAAAACTCATCAAAATTTACTCTATTATAAAATAAAATACAACGCATGCGTTTTGCTATTCTGATTTTAAGATCAACTTTCATGTTGGATCATTCAAGATTGATTGAAGTATCGATGTATTAGTCTAATACATAAAATACTAAATTTTCCTAACAGTGTCGTAATGATCAAACAAGCTGTTTTTTCAGTTGATTACACAGCTCGTGAAAGCTTAGGATCGTTGCGTAAAAAATCACGAACGAAAAACCACTTTAATTTCCTGGTAATTTGTTTTCATGCATGTAACTTTTCGACGATGGAATTGTATTAGTTCTTGGTAATGTCGATACAGTGTTTTCAAACAATTTTTTTGAACAGAAGATCGGAAATACCTTTATTTATGTTCATCTCAAACCAAATCCTGTATTTTTGGTTCGGGGGAATGCTGACTTTCTCCACAAAATATTTTTTTTTAATTTACGAAATTACATGCCAAGGAATTTTTTCCAATACGAAGAAGATGGCGAATGATAGCAAAGTTGTCTCAGAGAGTAGAGCTATTAGTTCTCCCATCTGCCACGCTGCATCTCACATCGCAGCGTAGGAGCATCAGCTTTGGCACCTTTGCATCTTACCACAAAGTTTGGCAGATCTGAACGTCATACTGGTCGCCTCAGACCTCTGCTTTGCTTTCATTTTCTACGTTTTTAAAACAGATTGAGTGTTCTCATCAGTAACTAAAATCACAGCAAGTTCTGTAGTTCTAATATTATTCATAGCTTCATTCAAGCGGCATCAGTTTCTTAACATATGCAAAAGTTGGATATGCAGCTAGTTCTTATTCCTTCTAATACTTTCAAACTTGGTGCATGTACTCTTAATATAAACAACAATCCCTAAAAAAATAAAAGAAAAGTGTTTTTTGATAAAGATGTCAGTTTAGATTTGTAATATTAGATTCGTATGTGCATCATTGCAAACTCCTTTAGTTTTGAGATAATATTGAAAGGTTGCACAGTAACGATCTCTGTGCTTGAACATCTGGAGACAAAATTCAAAAATTAAAATATAAAATAATATTACAATATTTTTGATAAATGCACAATGCAGAAGTAAAGTACGAGTGCTGCTGCTGATTCTACCATAGCAATCATTGCACGTTAAAAAACAGACTAAAACATAATACCACAACTGCGTGGGTTTCACTTCTTTTCTCAAATCCAAATGTAATAAAGAGTCTTGTGCACAATTTATTCAAAAATTAAGCGTTCGAAAACCAAAATATGAACATTTGGTTTTAAGAAATCATGAAACACTGGAAATTACACGTTTAATATGTTTACCACGTGTCTTCATCAATCGGAAGTTTTCCAATGTCGCTTATGTTATATAATTTTCCTCGTTATAAGCTTGGAATTACTCGCAAATACAAGTAACGTGTGAAGGTATAGTGCAATACAAGATTGCAAGTGTACTTCAATTAAACATCACATGAGGTTATCGGTTTCATACGGATGATTAATAGTGATAATCCGGACGATTACATGTGTTTGAAAAAAAATATAAAAATTGTTTATTGCAACACTAAAAAATTACGTAGGACGAAAGTTTGAAGAATATGCTGAAAGCCTCTTGTTTAGCCGTGAGTAATAACGAAATGAATGTAAAGGGCTTGAAGAGATCAGAGAGAGAAGAACGGAATATCTGGAAATGTATCACACCGACCGGTGCAGAGATTGTGTGGCCAGCGTGCCGGACCACAGAACTCCAGCACCAGTTTGTGCGACCGCTCTATTATGCAAAGCCTTGGACCAACGCTCGACACGATGGGATTTTCAACGGCAAAATGGCAGCTCGCTGGACGTGAAGTAATGGTTGCACTCCATTTCCAGAATTGTGTCTTCAGTAATTTCGGTGTACAAGTTGTTTTCCAGGTTTGGAAAGGAATACATCAGCGGGAGAATACAAGAGTGACAGAGGGTGAGCCAAAATGTTCGTATATCAGTCCGTCGCTGAACTTAGTTAAAGAAACATTATTCATAGTAGTGAATTTACTGATGATTATTTGCTCGTAGGAAATGCTCAATAACAAAAGCTGGATGACTTTAAGATTATTTTGTGAAAACCGTGCTCACAGTTGACGACTATGATTAATTGAACGAATATCAGTATGCACATTCCTAAATGAACATGAATCAAGCTACAAATAATCAGGTTTCTTTTTCTTCCAGTAGCTATAGATTCAAGAGCATTGCATGATTATAACTTTTTAGCCTAATATTTTCAACATACTGCTTGAAGAAACCAAGTTTTTTCATGGATAAATCAAAATGTGCAATTTAATTTTCTTGATTGCACCATCAGCGTAACCTCGGATATACGGCTGACTTTCTCATTACACAGAACACTTGTGAAAAATTGTCCTGTGTTCATAAAGTGCCTTCGATGAATTTTTCCCTGACAGTCCAGTCCCCCTGACATCAGAGATGAAATCACACGTTGTCCTTTTTTGAGCAAATCTAAGCTTAATAGTCGGGGATGATGACTGGAGAGCGACAGAGGAAGTGATTCCGTGATGCTCAACCTGGCTGGAAATAAAGTATTTCGTGATACACACATACATTGCAGGAACTACGACAAAAATAAACTGCTGCCACCAAAACTACGAATGCAAGGAAATGGTAGATAGTTATTGATTATCTTTAAGAAGCTAAATGTCAATACTCTAAGTAATATTTAGTACAACACACCACAAATAATTTTTCGAAAAACTTAGAAACTATTCATTCGAATTAGCAGGAAAGTGAAATTGAGTTTGAATTAAGTTTCCTTGAATATATAGAGATATAGTAATTATTTCAAACATAGAGTGGGGAAACTTGATTGTCACAAAACTTGCTTTGCGAAAGTAGTATGATATTGTGAGGGCTTTTACGCTTCGTTGAGTAGGTGTGTGTTAAGGAATGGATGTTAGTTCGGCTTTTTTGAATTGTATCTGAAAAAGAATCGTATAGTAAAGAAAACAAATTAGTGGGCTTCATAACCACGAACAATATTGAACCTTCATAACCTTGTGTGAATAGGGGTATCTGATGAAATAACAATTCTTTTCGATCAGATAAATAATTTCTCGCGAATTTTTTCCATTAATTTTTTCTTTGAATAACGAAATAAAAACAATGATAGCCAAACGGTCAACATCAAAAATTAATAAATTTTGGAAAATGAATGCATTCGTTCTAAGCTGGCACCATGAATCCGTTGTACATATTTATTTTAAACACCAAAAATTATTCTTAGAAATTAAATTTTTCCGAACCCAAATTGAAATTTATTATTTCTGTATTTATTAAACAATCAAATGTCCAACAGTAGGCTGTGAAATCGTCAATTTTTTTGTGTTATATGGTCGACAATATTGCCAGCAGATCTTATCCAAGGAATGATGCCATTTTTGCCAACCGCACTTTATTCTGAAGTTTTTTAAATGTTTTGCAATGAATTATTTTTTCACACTCACCATGCTACACTAAAATTTATTTCACATAGTGGAGCTGTCATATTTTTTATTTTAGAGTTTGATGCCTGAGACAAATTAATGAATTGGTATGATTAATTTTACACAGAAATCGTGCAAAAATATTTTATCCTAATTAAAACTATAGAAAGTTTCGGGTTGCAGATACTAACCTACGTGCATTAACTTACAATAGTTTATGAAGCTGGCCGCCATACATGAAGGGGAATTAAGGTGATTGAAAGAACAGCTCATGAAGGTATCTCAAGTAATTAATTCTAAAGAACTTGTAACTTGTGACTTGGAGCTCGCCAAGGTAATTAAAAATGCTATTAGTTAGGATATTGAGAGGTGTGACAGGAGAACCAGTTTGCTCAGCTGCTTCTGCTCTCATGAAACCGGCGTCTCAAGGGACGAATGATGAGAAAAAATGAAAGTCCCAAGTCCTCCATGGTTCGCTGGGCAGTCTGAGAAGACTTGTAATTTAGTTTGTGAGGCCCATCGTAAAGTTAGCTTTGGAGTACCCATTCTGTGCCCTTAGGATGAGGAGGAAACATTTTGTGCAGTGGTAACTTAGAGCCTCAAGTTGACGATCTTTGAAGTCTCGTCTTTGCGTTTAAAGCTAGAACTTTTGTTCATATCTTGAGGTAAGAAAATGTATATCACTGGAATGTCATTACGCCCTTCTATTTCCACGACGCTTTGCACAAGACAAGAAAGTTCATATTATTATTAATATACACTTTCAAGCTCTAAAACTAAACTGGACAGTGCAGAATAGCTTGTTCAATATTTTATTGAACACATTAATCTTACACATATCAATCAGTTCTTTTTCCTGTTCTCTACTTGAAAGAATTCTCTGTTAATCCATTACACAGTGTTAATGCATTCTGTAGGCATAGCATATTTCTCAGGCTCAGTTCCTTGCACTGCAGCGAAGCTGTTGCAAGCGCGTGCCCAGTAGAAAGATAAACTTCAACGCAAATAATATTTATCTTCATGAAAGTTGTGGGTGAACTGAAGCGAAGCTCAAGGCTCCGAACGCTTGCTCAGCTTCTTCAGCACAAGTTCAGTTCACTGCTCCGGCCGTGCAGAAATGTAAAGCCTAGATGTGAGCAACAGTTGCTTTGAAAAATCAAATGAGCTATTCTGAATAGGTCGACAATAAAGGATCTGTCTCTATAAATTGAAACTTTTCTTATGCTGTTAAGGACGAAATTCTTAAGTGTCGCTTTTGTATATTAACGGCCTACGTTTGGAGGCTTGTTATATTCTTCATGGGATGAGACCTTTTTATCTTGTGATAAAATAGATTCAGGCAATAGACATTTCGTCGTGAGAAATGAGCTCTACGTTGTAAGACTACAATTTTACTTCTTCTCAGAAGCAGAACACTGGGGAGTTATGAGACTTTCCTTCAGAGCAAATTACACTTAATGTGAGGCTCTGCCAAACATAAAATATTTGTAAAAAAGTTAAGGAGGAGTTTTTAGAAACAAAAAATTGGTATTCCTTAGCAGTTACTGTTACTGCTTCAATTGTACATGTCTCAAACACTTCCATGTAAATTATAAGATTTTACGAAGAAGTTCTGCTAGCAATTTTGAAATTGATAACAGTTTATTTGATTAGATTCTGTTTTGCTACACCTGATTGAGATGTGTGTTTCTGTATCCAATGTTCTCAAGCTTAAATATTCACATGCATTGAAGCCCTTAGCAATTTTGACTCGGATCAGTTCAATGCGATGCGCCGAAAAAACATTGCTGAATACTGCTATCAATGTATCGAATGAACGTGAGTTGATTTTCAATGTGGTTGCTCATTAAATGTACACTTCAGGCAGCGTCTCTGAAGTATACTCTTATGCGCCAGCTGCCATAAAGCTCTGTGACTAATAGGCTACTGCACGACGTTCTGTAAGTCATGCTCTCTAATTTATGTTAGTCTTGTGATCAATCCGAAGGTACGATCTGTTGCCGGACATGATGGATGCCAAGTAATTAAGGGATGCGTTGTCACAGTGATCAGTGCGTGACGCATCTTCAGGCACCTGACATATGATCACATAACAACCAAAATACTGAAATAGCTGTACGTAATTTCAGTACTGTGAATTGTTCAACTACTGTTAAACTTTTCTTAAGTAACTATGGCATACGTGATTAGCTTCTATTTTTCTTCTAAATTTTACCGTACACATATTTATTTCTGTTTCAGGTGTTTTTTTGTAAATCAATTGATGAATAATCTGTGTTCGGCTTCTTTAGGCAAAGGAAGTAAATGTCCGTGGTTGATGGGGCATGCGAGATGAACATGCACGACTGGAGCTGGGCAAGATGACGGAGATATATCAGCGCCACACCCAACCTCAAATTTATGGACGGTGAAGCGGCCAAATAACATGCTGATTGCGCTGATTTAAACGAAAGATATGAGCTGAAGCTCCTACCTGCACGCCATCTATTAACCTGTCGCTCTTTGCATCAGGTAATCTAGTAGTCTGATGTCTGGTATGGTTATACTCAGTTCACAAACTGATGACTTCATACTTTCTAACTCAAAACTAGAATAATACGACAAGGATTATTCATATACTAGACAGTTCCCGTGGAAATTCCATGTTTTAGATTTTACTAATTTGAAACTATTATAAAGATGAATATGTAAAAGATTTACGACAAATTATCAGGTTTTGATTAAATACTTTTCATTAATACATACAGAACTTCCATTCGTATGTTATCTACCAATAACTTGGCCTAAATAGCACCCGTTGAAATTCCTTGATTTAAAATGATACCACGCAAAAGGGTGTAGAAAATGAAAGGAATTTTGTTAATGTTAAGGCTTACACGTGATATAATCTTCCAAGGTTCCAAAACACCCCCAGCATCCTAAATAACAGAATATTTTTCAGCGCCGTAACTTTACCCAAATCTGCTTTAACTGAGGAGACGTGTATAACCGTCTTTCAACTCCAGAACCATGTGTCTGTTTTAATCACATTCGCTTAAGATTTACCGGGAGAATCACTTACGTGATGATGGTACTTGGAGCTCAAAGCTAAGCACTCGTTACTCGGCTACAAAGCTGCGGAAGATGGCTTGTATGATAACACGCATCTCCATAAGCCAGCGTTACGAAAGCCATCACAGTTCCTTCTCTTTCACTTTTTTAAACTCGGTGTAAGTAATCACTGAGCAGTGCAAAGGCGATGTAATTAATGTTCACGGGCTGGCCTTCAATCAAGTAATGTAAGCGTAAGCTTCATTAAATCATTTGCCCACATAAAGTTTAGTATTGTAGATAGAGCACGAAGTTCTGTAACTTTTTTGGCAAAAGCTCTTTCCTTCCCACCTTTCATCAGCAAGCAACGTTACTATTGCCGTCATTGAACGCTCGTCAAAGAAATAAGGTCAACATCTCACAGTGATGCTAGAGATAATACGAGTACTGCGATCGAGAAAGATTACATTGTTTCCATAAATTATAAACAAATTCTTTTGGTTAAAACAAAATATTTTAAAATAAATAATAATATTATTTGATAAGTGCGCTGCTGGTTCTTTTTAATTCACGCTTTCTTCTTACGAATGGTTACAATGGGTATGTGCATTATACTTTATTAGCAGCATTTATAGAACAATCGTGTTTGTGAGATGTAGACATATACTAAGAATGTTTTTGATGAAGGAAATGTGAAGATGTCATTATTATTATCCAATTACAGTAAATTCTTTTTAACCGGCACTTGCAATTGAAATTATTTTTCTATTATGTCTAGCGTGTCTATGAATTGTTTGTGGTTACTTGGGTGATATGATAAGAGGTTTAAATAAGATCTTAAGGCATTTTTAATGGATTGCCTGAAATAACGGCATTTTTTATTAACCGGCAACTGCAAAGGTTCCATGGGTGCAGGTTAAAAAGACTTGCACTGTAATTTGAAAAAATGTTGAGCTCCCCAAAAGATATTGAATGTGACACATGAACCACATTTGATCTACTTAGACAAGAATTCAGAGAATCGGGGATTGTGTTATCTGATTCTTCTATTGATGAATCAAATAATTATAATCCTAACTTTTACAAGGGGAATAACAACTCGCAATTATTCTGCAAAATGAATTTGATTCACAAAGAAACTAGATACTGAATTTGCCTTCACGGAAGACATTTTGTAATTTCAAACAATATAATAAATGTTTGATAAATCTACTGAATTTATACTCGTGCAGTTATAGGTATTATGAGTTTACGAACTCTAAGACCTTAGTAAGTGAGTAGGAGGAGTGTTTAAAATAAACAACACTGTAGGTCAGTGCACATGTTTTCAATGCAAATTGCTCTTATTCTGTATTCTTTTCCTTTATGGACAAATGAAAATTTCGCTATAAGTTTTAAGCAGAAACAAACAAAGGCATGACATCACTACTACAGTGAGATGTTCAATATTATTTAATGATGTGATATTGAGGAAGATTCAGTTTTATGAGCATGCCAAACTGGAGTAATTTGTAAATAGACTTACAGAAAAGCTTGTTCGTGCTGAAAACTGCGCTAATCGTGTTAACAAGTTTGGCCAAAAGGCTTTAATATGGTCTTTAAAACTAGTGTTTGTTATCAGTTCTGATGTTGGTAAGCGTTGGCTTTTAACACGAAAGAGCGGCTGGTCAACAAAGGCGGTATGCCCATCCTGCTGTCTTCTCCATTTATAACACAAATTCGAGCATCAAAGTGAAGTGGAATCTTCTTAATAATTCGTTGAAAAGAACTATTGAAGTTATGCTTACACACGTAGTGCAAAAGCAATTCGAAGTACAGAGGAGCAAGACTATTAGTAGAGAAGCGATTTTTTTAAAACATATTGATACGTGAAAAATACTCACACTGTCTCCAAAAACTTGCAATCAAATTAATCTCCTTTTCAGAGTTATTTTTTATTGTGTTCACTAGTCGATAAGCTTATTCATTGATTTCATTTTTCATGTTTGATTGTAAAGGTCTTTCGTGGTCCAAGTGATCAAGGATATTGAATAGTGGAATACTATCATCTGTCATAATCAGAGATCAATCATTGAGCATAATGCCCAAGAACTTGATGCGCCACTGTTCGAAATAAAGGAGTTAAAGAGTTAATGAAAAATAAAATAAGACACCACTTCAAAATCGACCCTGAAAATTATTGTTTCCCCTAACTGTCATTTTAGTCGTAAAAACATGCTTGAATGGAGGTCTGAGAACTTCAAAATTTAAATTCAGAATACTTTCTTTTTGTCAATCTGAAGCATTAAATTCTGAAGCCGGTCATTCTTTTTTTCAATGTGGAATATGCCACGTTACTCTTCGTTTGCTTCAGCAGGTACATCTCTATTCGGACAGTGCATGTAAGAAAGATGAATGAGTACTTTTTAATTTTTAATTTTAGTATGGAGATAATGTAAATAATTCTTCCACTTGAAAAAACCTAAAAGAATAGAAGTGTCTGAGATTCCTATCACAGAGTGTAATTCATTGTTTCTATTACTTTTTTAAACGAGTCTAACAAAAGATGAGGAAAAGATCCGTTGTCTCTTTGCAGAGAGATACTTACTGTCATAATTCTGAAAACAGATCACTCACGGGAACTGTTTTTGTCACGATTCCATGAGAAGATTAATTTCCTCAATGCTGGCTCGCTCATTCGATCTGGCAACTCGAGCCTCGGGTCTTGCTCGCAGCCACAAGTTTTTTGCTGCTCTAGAGAGGTTTCAATATCACGACGCAAGATGAAGCTGTTAAAAAGAGATCTTTTAGAAAAGAAGCGTCATTTTGAGGCTTAATATATATTACACTGATAGCAAAGAGACAAGAGTCACAGTATCACGATGCATAAAAGAAACCCGTGAGAAAGCGTGTCGCGTCTCCGTGGGAAGACATGTACCGAGGGATTAAAATGACCGTGAAGATTGATGATCGCCACCTTCCAAGATTAGTACTGTGCAACCTTAATAAAGCTGATCCCTACCTCAACATAATGATTACGCTACATAAAGCTCTTTGGGGATTATGGTTTGAAGTGCAATATCTCATATTCTGCTCCTATCGTCCTGCAATTTTAATATTGGAACATCATAGTATCGGTAAACTTTGTGTCTACAGGCACAAGTGGTATAATTTTTACAGAAGTACGTTCTTTGGAAAATTTGAAATGTAATACCCAAGAGTATGTAGATTTTCTAATCAACAAACAACCTGACTGAAAAAATTACAAACTGGGCAATATAAAAAAAATTCTACTGGTGCTTTTCCCCAGCCATCGTGATAGCTAAACATTAGGGTAACATTGAACGCGAATTCTTGCGTGAAGCGTTGTCGATGTTATTGATTACAGAGGCTGACAAATTAGTTTCGTGCCCTATCGAGGCGCACATTTTTTCGCCAGTCGTCACGACAATGTAGTCTAACGAGTATGTACGCTCAGGCCAGTCAAATGGGCTCGTTCATGAACCAGTGATATGGAGAAAGTGAAACATGATGCCTCTCCGTCACCGTAAGGTACGCACGATCAGTAACTAGATAGCTGCTGAGCGAAAGCATGACTGCGCACGTTCCCATCTAAAGAAAAAAAACAACATGTCCAAATGAAATGTGTAGAGCACGCTGCTTGTGCAGGGGACAGTACAAGCAAACAAGGCAACCATCTGACTTTATTTTATATGAGCTTGTAACATTAGGACTGGCAGCTGGTCGCTGATGTCACGACCCTAGTGGGTAGAGGCTACATCATCTTGCCGCTTATTGTAGAGCCCCACAGCGAACACTGGCGTGGCAACCTTGAATGAATGATAACAAAAACTGAGGGCGGATTTATCTCGGGATATGTAATAAACGGGATGAAAATTATGCATTTATGTTACAAAAATGTACTGAATAGTTTTTTTAAGTAATTTGCTTCTAAATGGAAACAAACAAATGTTGAACTTTATGAGTGACAGTAAAAATTCTCCAACCTAACAATTACAGTATATCTTACGTTGTGCCAAGAATTTCAAATCACAACAGCAGGAAAACATAAACTTGTCACTATAACTCCACGTTGTGCCTTCTACTCGCTGTTCTTAGATAAAATAGGTGCTTTAGATAGTGACAGCTATGAAAGAGCTAATAAATGACACTTTAATTTGTATATTATACTTTCTTTCTTTTAACGAAATGAAAATTATGATAGCTGGGAGCTGGTGGTAGTTTTGAAACGATAGTTAAGTAGTCATTCGAATGGGCTTCATATTTCTATTATCCTAGTTTTTTGCCTTAATACGAGTTGTACTGACGGATTGCGGAGTTGTTGCAGAAGCCATTCGTCGAAAAGCACATCGGAGAAATGTCCTGTACACCACACCGACAATAGAAGGGTGGACGGCACTAGTGGACTACTTGCATTTTTCCCGTGGTAAATATAATATATTTTCCACGGGAAAATATGCAAGTAGTCCACTCCCGTGCTATCGCTAACATAGCGCAGACAGAGGCGATTACGATCCAGTAGTTTACTATATGAAGGGTGGACAGCACCAGTGGACTACTTGCATTTTCTCCTGTGGGAAAAATGCAAGTAGTCCACTAGTGCTGTCCACCCTTCAATAGCGTTGTCCCTTCAACTTTATACCGACAATTGTGTTGTCCCTTCAACTTGATATACACGTGAGTCGGGACCTATGCTTGGCTGAGACGACCAAGTCCTGTACACCACACCGACAATTGTGTTGCCCCTTCAACTTGATATACACGTGAGTCGGGAGCTATGCTTGGCTGAGACAACAGAGGTTTTGTTAGCTGAGAAGCAGCTAGAGTTTTTTCAGTGATTTAGCTAAGTAGCTCTGAGCTCAACACAACTGACGCCATATGACAGAATTAGGAAGCCTGAGCTTAATAATGATGAGTAAGTACCATTTGATTAATAACAATTATTACAAATTTATTGTATTATGTATAACAGGTGGAGAAATGATAAAATTAGCAATAATAATGTGAGTAATAATAACGACGGTATTAATGTAAATGGTATCTGTTGAAAAACGATGAAAATAATACTTACAATGTTGTTATACATCATTTTGACATAAATCGTAGTTATTGCTAGGCTGAAAATAACAATAAGGCTGATGATTTCTACAATAATGTGAAAAGTAGTTATAATTTCAATGAGAATATTGACACAACGAAAAGTAACCAGTACAATTATTATCACAATCAACATGATCATCGTGAGTAGCATTTTGTCAGCAAAAACTATGATGAACATTTGTTCAATGGATAGGTAACAAGTTATCTGAAAAGTATAAAATTTAATGAATTAGTAAATTTCCTAGAAGTCGTGACCATGTGAGTGCTCAAAGAAATCCTCTTAAGTCACTCTACCATCGAGAGAAATGTTACCGAAAGCCTAAATCGAAGTAAATTAATGTGGGAATTTTTCAAGGGAATTTTTCGTTAGGTGACGCGTTCTAATTTTCATTCTGATAAAACTATTAAGTTGGGAGAGATTGTTTAAGCTCACTAGTTTCAATCCGTGTAATTTTTACGTGTGCGTTTGATGGAATAGATCACAAGTGCCAAACAAAATCACCAATAAATTTCTCTTTTCCTGTAGCTCGACATACAACTTAACTGTTACCTTACGAAGTTCTATCAGGGATGGAAAAATTCCGTAAACAATGTTATATAAATCATTTACTAGTTTTTATGTATGCGTCCTGCTAATGTACAACAATAAAATGTAGTATGTTGGACATTATTAAACTGGAAATCGAATTAGCCAGAGAATCAGTGCTAAAGAATGTTCAAAATATGTAGACTGTGTCAATCAGTCGTAATTGTGACTCGTTGTTGTTAGGTTCTTAACCAGCGTTAGGGAATGTAAGTACGTGATAGGTTTATCATCAGTCTGCGTGTACACAAATAATTATTCACATCTACTGATATGCAATACATATTACAAGACTGATCCCTCAAGTGCAGTGAGTTCTGGCATGGACAGTTTCACGACAGCAACAAGCGCAAATGTGGATCCAGTAAGCCAGTCTGTAGTGACGCCACAGGGAAGGTACGCTGCGAAGTGGATCACATAACGAGTATGAGATCATCTTCATAAACACCATCGCGTTACGATTCCATCCTTCTTGATGATATTTATAGTGACCCAACTCCTGCTCTTGGTCCGAGATTATCATTTCATTTTTTACCGACGAAGCTTTTTTACTTAGTGAAACGAAACTTACCACGGGACTTTTTAATTTTACCTTGTTACTGAAAAATTAAAATACAGCCATTGTAGTGCACGTGAACGTTTAATTGTGACATTTGAATTATTTTATCAAATTTAAATAGATTTTAGACCAGTTCAAATTGATTATTAATTAACATGATTTACGTGTACGAATGCAATTTAAATTGATTGTCGAATGTTTTTCCTCTAAAAATATGTGAAATATACGATATATATATATATATATATATATATATATATATATATATATATATATTGTACCATATATCGTATATGGTACACACACGAATATGAATATGCTGGTTTTGTATTCACTTTTTTTGCTCTTTCCAGTAACCGATATCAGTGAAATAGACGATTTCAGTGCATAAAACACAACGATCATTATTACTGAGTTTGTTGGAGTTGACCTAAGCTATGAAATAAACAATGAATTTTAATTAAATTCCACCAGAACTTGAAGCTACCTTAACTATGAAGAGCATCTCAGAACTCTTCTGAAATCATTTAGAGTTTAGAGTTTAGTAGTACAGTAAAATCTACTTGTTGAATATTATTGATTAGGTTTCTACAAAGCAGGTTTATATCTCATTTCATTTCGTCAATATTATCATTGAAATGATAACTACTTTTCACATTATTATAGAAATCATCACCCTTATTGTTATTTTCAGCCTAACTATTACTACGATTTATATCAAAATAATGTATAGCAACATTTAATACTAAGAATTGTATTTTTTTATATTTTATCTAACCTGGACGGGGCAAAAAGTAGAACGGTAGGTACAAGACTCGCCTGACAGGGATTTAATGTAGCTACTATCAACAATAAAAAGTTCAAAGACGAAAATGTAACTCATTACAATATTCAAGTATCAAAACTGTGAAAGTGTTACAGCAACACTTGTGTACAGGTAAACAATACGCAGGTATGCTGCAGTGTATCATTCTGTGTATTTAATTGTCAGTATTACATAATATCAATGAAACAAAAACTACCGATGTACTGTATATAAGTATATTGCCGCCTCATTAGTAATCTGGGTTGTAACTGTAGTTCCAAACATGAACGATTTATAGAACGTTGGTAAAAGTATGAAAGCTCATAAGGAAAATGTTCAGTAAAAATGTGACAATTAAAACAGTAAAATACTACGAACAATCAAGAATAAGTTGCTTAACTATCTACCATCGTGAATACTATTTAAGGGAAAATGAATTTCACGTACACACTAATCTAAAGTTTTCAAATTCGAATTTCTGTAGAACTGTGCATCACTTTTGCTTTTTACAGCTAAGATAAGTGAAAGTGAGCATTAAATAAATAATTTTTGCCCATACTCTATACTCAATTTCTGCAGAAACTTAACAAATTTTATCTAAGAAGCTGCATTCTTTCTTCACTGATGCGTTCAAAAGTTGTTTTCACATGAAAGAATTCGTCCCCATTCTTTTGACTTCTCCTCTTCTAGAGTTGATCATTTCTAGTTACTTTGTTACAGAACTCGTACTAAAAATCCACTAAGCATAAAAAAGTCTTTAAGGAATACGAGTTACTCGGTATATTATGCATTTACAGTGAAATCTGTTTGAACGGGAAAAATTAGGCGGGGAAACGGAAAAATTCTCCCTTCTAGGAAAAAATACAGGTACATGTTGTAGCAACAAAGTGTTGCGGCCGAGAATGGAAACCCCGACTTAAATAGCCCATTTATTTGCTTTCAGACAACTTGCAATGTCACTCCTCTTTATGAACTAAACACACTTCTTTGCTCTCATCTTAAAGGGAGCTTAGGAAGTATTATTACTTTTGTGAACGTGGTCGGCGCAAGTCATGTCTGGGCCTCGCATATCACATCAAGTGCAGGGTCATAGAAATGTAAACACGGCACTTGCCAAGACTACAATAGCGGCCTCAACTAATTACATAGCTAGCTTGACAGGAGCAACCATCGTTCTTCGAGCATAAACGACCTGCTGCGAGACGTCAAACTAAAAGAAACATAGCAATGACTTCCTGGAGAGAACTGCTCTTTAATTGTAGATGATGACTAATGACTGTGTGCGAAATTAGTGTAACAATGTTTACTCTGAGCCGCTCAGTTAATTGCACTTTGAGCGCAGTACATTTTTGAACGGGCATGAAAATTGTTTGAAACTTCCTATGGCGGGAAATGAATTGTTTAAGGCAAAACGAATAAGTTTGGCTTGCTCTAAGCGTTTAAGAGTTCCACACTTTTTATCCGTTATTTTGTTTGGCATGCTAGACTCATTTCCTAGTTTTTGTAGTAGACGCCGCTTGCATCAATAGACCATTCGTCTAAAAGTAGCCACATGAACGCCTACGCTCAGCCTTTTGGCTTAGCTTTCTAGTTATGGTGTCCACAAAGCAGTTTAAAGCTTGGACACAAAACACATTTTCATGTAAATTCGAGCCATACATTTAACAGACATTACCGCGGCAGTCCAAGTTTGGGCAGCACGCGATCAAAAGCTGCGGAAAGCACAGACATAGGGTGGAGTGTTTCGCAGTTGCTACAGACTTCAATTTGCATTGCTTATCGGGCACAAAACCTGACCACCAAAATCAATGGGCTGATCGTCTTTACAGTACAGGTCTTTCTTAACTCAAGAGGACGAGGTTCATTTTCGATGGGTTCAAACTTTGGCCACACTCACTGAAGCTGTCTAGTGCTTCTCTAGCCTGCATATCGTATGGTGATCCTGGTAGAAGAGAACAGGTTGCAACCAGCTTTAGAATTTGATCAAAAAATGTATGTAATTTGTATACCTTGACTGCAGAATTTGTTAACAAATTTATTTACGATTATTTGCCATTAATAACCTCAACAGAAAACCAAGAACATTATAGCAATTACTTGAAATATATTCTGAATGCGTTATCTTCGTCTACTTCTGAAAGCATAAAAGAACAATTAAGAGAATAACCAGCCAATGTCGGTGAGAACAATGGTCTTATTTGGAGGGGCTTTGTTTTTACAGCCGATGAATCTCGCCATTATACAAATGCAAGGTAATTATAGCGCTGCTCGGCAATGACTCTTCACCTTCTCGCTTAATTCTCAGCTCATGGAGCTCCCAACGCTTGCTGAATTCGGAAGCTGAATTCTTATTTTTAGGCACGCATTGTCGCTGCGCTCAAATGCAGAAGGATTGTCCTAACTGAATAACTTAAATATCATTAGGAGGAAACGGAAAGAAAACAATATTATTTGTTCTGCCAGTGAAGTCTGATACTTCGATATTTTGAAATCGATTCATGTTAATGGCATGCTCCTCTTCTCAGAAAATTCGTTCCTAATTTTCTTCACACATGAGAAGCTTTTTGGTCAAGAAGCATTTCGTATAGCTTTCAGTACATTTTTAGGTATTAATTGAGCATTTTTCACACGTCAGTCTTGATCAAAAATTGATCACTACATTTCGAATTTAAATCGAAACCCAAGATACGTGTATCTTTTGTTGAATAATGAAAGGTACAAATCATATTAATTAATTTTTGAAAAACAGCTTTCGAAACTTTTATTCATCACTTTTTATCTGACTGAATATCTTATACGGCTAAGGAGTGTTAAGTACCATCCAATTCATAGCGTTTCTGGTTCACTTTTTATAATGTTTCTGAAGTTGACAGCTCAGCCGATACTTGAAGAAAAGAAATTATCAGTCTTACAAAATGTAAGAATGGGTAGCGTTAAACTGAACCAAAAATTGTAAATTAAAATTCGAATAAGGTTTCATCAATGAAGGGGTGATACACATCTAGGACAAGTAATCAGGTGGAACAGATAATATGAGTTTATGAATCAACTGTCAGTTATGAATAATTTGGAAACTGTTTCTCCTGACTTGCGAGAAACATATGACATCGTTTTTGTCTAATCACGAGTAGCGAATTTAGAATTTTGCGTATAACATGAATTCTTTCTGTTTTATTTTTGAAATATTATTTTCGCTATAATTTGCAAATATTGGTTATGAATTATCAACATTTCATATGAGTTAAGTCCTTGAGCAAATAAAATCGGTCCTCGAAGCCACCTCCGAGATACGAAACTCACAACTCACTTTAGCTTATTCTTAGGGTCTACTCACTTCTCAACATTCGACTGCTTGCAGCGCAGACAGTAATGGGCGGTGATACTAGTGGCAGTCAGAGCTCCTCTTTAAGATAAGACTCACTAAAAGCGCGTCTCGAACTGCCCATAAACACTCCATGAGCCTGAGCCTGGCGATACGGAGCCGAAGTTGAAATACCCGCGCCTGTACGTGTTCTGTGAATTGGTATCTCGTTCATTACTCATGAAAGACGATACCTTATCAGAAAATATGCTACAAGTATGTCGGCATCATCCATACAAACCACGCCCAAATTTTTCTCTACCTATCCTGGTACTGCTTTTACACATTTCAGTGACAAGTAGCATCTCAACGAGGAAGTCATTTGAAGTATATAGAAAACAGGTAATTTTGAAAACAATCGTGTTGGAGATCTGTTTTGCAGTCGTGAAGAGGCCTCTCGCTTGGAAATGAAAAGGGAATAGAACAATGAAAGGATGAAGTCTACACGGCCTTCAACAAAAGTATCGCTGATTCTACGGTAAGTAGTTAGGGCTACTACTAAAGAGAGCCACGTTCCCAGATGCACAGACGTGAACATGCGCTATTAGCACATTTTTTGGAGTCCAGCTGAAGAATTCTGAATATTTTCGGAAGAGCATTCGACTCCCAAAATATGCTGAAAACCAATCTCTTGCAGCGCACTCCATTGGATCTACGTATTTACACTATAATTACTTTTAAAATAGTTTGACTGTAAACAGCTGTGATGGAAAAGTTGGAGAGAATAGAGAACAATTGTTGCCTTTACCAACAACTCAGTGTTTACTATGCTGTGTTGTTGGTGCAACTTTAGGGACAAGTTTCTTCAATTGTCTCATGACATTGTATCACAATCGCAGCTACTGTATTTTAAATATTGTATCAAATTTTATAAGCTCTGTTAATGCTTCGAATACACTAGATGTGCTTTCATGATTGAATTTACACACACACACACACATATATATATATATA
>VCRD01000004.1:536184-574151 GCA_006783055.1 Trinorchestia longiramus | reverse complement strand
TATATATATATATATATATATATATATATATATATATATATATATATATATGTGGAACTATTATGCAAATAATATGAGTGTTTTCAGTGTTAAGTAGCTATGGGAAAAATTTGGCAAGAATTTGCTTAGGAGAGTAGCACAGCTGAGGAAGGTAATTTGCAATATACGGATTTACAGAATTCTGTCATTGTTGCCTGCCATAAGTGCGTACGGTCTCATGAAGCGACTGAAGGTAGAAAATGCGATAATATCATAATAAATAAAGTCCCCTTGACTAATGGCTGCATTATCATAAATGTGTCGCAGCCTCACCACTCTGGTGGTTCTCAACATAAATGAAAGCATGTGCTATTGTTGCATAGGAATGAACGCTCAGGTAAAGCAAAAAGAACTGCCAGCTTGCACATGTCTACTCAAATTTAATCACAAACTGGCTTTGCGGAAGATGTCTTTAAAAAGATAACTGCATTCGTGAATTCATCGTAATAAAATCCATGTATCTGGCTTTTATAATTATAAGCAAGCTTTGAAGTCGTGTAACGCACGACGGTTCGAGTAGTGTGTTACAATCACACAAATTCAATTGATAATATAGGTAATATTTTAGGCATACATGTGCACCCCACTCTCCATCCTTGGAATACCCTTGGATAACGCATAGGGGTAGTGCTTGTTCATTACGAAAAATTATAACATTACGTGAAATATTTTTCAACGCACGACATACCCTAGCCCCGACAAAAGTAGTGGTGTTTGTTATGGTTTACTGTACGCTCATTGCGATGAGCAACGTCACGCTGCATTTTGAAAATGTTTGACTGTGTTCCCTGGAATGGGAATACCTGATGTCTTGTGTTTGTAACTTTCAGTTTTGGTCTTTTTCAGCGCTGATACTCCTACGCACGTGGTTCTTCAACTTTATTTTGAAGAAATGTCGTGTTCTGATATAAGACTGAGGCTGCTTGGTCAATAGTAATGTGCGCACTTACCTGTTCAGGAAGTGCATCTAGAATATTTGATCAACGAGTAACATTACAAGTTTTCTTCTGGTATTGGCAGACTTACGAGTTGATAGTTTTTCATTTTGCTGGAGAGAATAGAAAATGAAAAATAAAATCATATATTATTCTAAACAAGAATTATGCTATGAATACGCTCATATTAACAATGCAGGTGTGATTCTGTAAAATAGGTATGATACCAATATACGAGGGTATCCATTATGTGTCTACATAAATAAAAAATTCATAGTCAGGTCTGTTGCATTACCCACTTCATGTTCTTCTTTTCTATGAATATTTTATAGATTTGTACAGTCTCCCCTGAAATTTAACTAAAATTCTCTGAAAAGGAAACGATTAGACTTAAATTCAGGCAAAACAAATTAGTCAAAGTAGTCTTAAAATGAGACAGTTCTACGTTGCCACGTAATCTTGAATCTTATGATCTGGGAACACTTGAACGGTTGTCTGATCGAAGCATTATTTTCTTTAGTTTAGAGCCAAGAAATACTTACACGAGGTAACTACAATCCCATTATATGTCATTGATCGTTTTACTTCACTTTGATCGCTGATAACATTGCCAGGTTGCGACTTCTAAGAAACGACTGAAGACACAAACAAGTCTTCGTTTTGCTTCAATAGAATCGCATGAATTTATTCGTTATCAAAGGCAACTTTCCAAAACAGGAAACAGTTAGATCCTTTAATCTTTCCTCCTTAGATCAGAATTACAGAAACTTAACAAGAAGGACTTTAGAAAAGTAAGCTTCTCAGTTCTCTTGCTATTGCGGTCATATTCCTAAATAAATTAGAGACTTACCAGGCTTACACAGCCTTCCTATTACTACCGAATTATTTGCAGATATTCAATTGAATTAAAGATATTAATGTATGCACTAATGAAAATATTAAACATTGAGCGTCAATCTTGAACATCGAACAGTGAGCAGTGAAGATTGAACATTGAACATTAAACATTGAACCGTGAACAGTGAACATTGAGTTTGAAATCTTACACTCGTGTGAATCGCTCACTCTGTCGGGAAGTTAGAAATGTTCTCACTCTTTCACAAAAAGAGCAATAAATATAATAAATAGCGTCAAGTTCAAACCAACATCTCAAAAGGATGAGGTTACTGGTATGAGGTGAGTTTTACTGCATGCATAACAAGCGATTTACATCATCTTGATGCAATAGTTCATAAGTTATAGAACTAAGAAGATTTCATTTCTTAATGAAAAACTATCCAATCTCGCAGAGCTAAGATTTAGTTCATGCCACGGCCAACTATCGATAACGAGTACTCACATACAGGGTTTTTTTAGAATTAAGGCAACGAATTTTTTGTTAGGTTCATGAAAATTAAAATGCGTGATTTTAATTTCAAGGGTTGAAACTTAAAGGTGAATAATAAGCAAACGATACAGTGTTGCATTTATTCGATGTAACCTCCCTTATTACGAACTACAGCTTTAAGTCAATTTACAAATGCATCGTAAGTGGCACGTATCTGTTCCTGCGGAATTGTTTTCCATTCCCTTTGTAGTTTTGCTTTGAGGGACTCAAAAGAAGTGTTAGGGATAGCTAAGATTCTTGTTTTCAAAATGAATCACATAGAAAGTCCAAGGGATTGAGGTCGGGGCTCCTTGCTGGCCATACATCTTTGCTTATGAAAGATGGAATGTTCCTCTGAATCCAGGTTTGGGTTACGTTGGAACCATGTGATGGTGCTGAATCCAGTTGAAGACTCTATGGTGAACTCTGAAAATGTTCTATAGCCCATGGTAGCAACTTTTATTTCGAAATTAGAAAACTGTACCATTTTGCGTTCAGTTTGACCACACAAGACACAAAAAAAACAAGCTGAGATCTTCTTGTGGCTGTCACAGCTGTTTAAACCATGACAGACTGTGCATTTTAACGGCTGGTAACAATCTTACCCTCGACTAAAATTGAGGAACTCCAAACTCAGTCGGTCTGATGGTTCACAACTTGCTGAATGTCAAATTTTTTCTCATCTGTGAACACCAAGTTTGAGACCATGCCTTGAGCTTTCTCATTAAGGATGTAACGACTTCTTTCAGCCCTCATTCTCTCATGATGTTCAGTAAATCATGAAGTTTCATCATTTTGTAAGGTTTTTTCCCAGATCCTCCAACACTCGACACATTGAAGTTTTGCTAACACCGGCTTCTGCAGCCAGTCCCCTGTGGGATCGACGTGGGCTTCGACGCAACTTCCCTTGTGTTTTTGATAAGTTTTTTGATCCAAACACTTCGTTTCTGGCCTCGTCCTGGTTTGTCAGAGGTTGTACCAGTCTCCCTAAGCTTGTCAACAATTTTCCAAAGAGTTCAACGGTTTATTTTTAATTTTTTGCAATTGATACGTTACTTTCACCGTTTCTGTGGAGTTTGATAACGATATTTCGATTCACATCCATTATATAAGGCATGAATTTAAAATATAGATACTTGTAATAGAAAGACTACCTTACTACCTTCAAAATAATATAAGATTTGAATGACCAAACATTGATTTCAAATGATACATTTACTCTGCAAAACTGGTTGCCTTAATTCTGAAACACCCTGTACACACCTGCCACCGTCATTATACTACTCCAAGGCCCATCATGATGTTCGAAAACAGTAAATTGCTCGAGTTTCTCCAATGTTCAAGCATACGAGTAGTAGAGCATTCAATAATTTGCTTCAAGGTAATATGGAGTTACCTGTACACTTTGGTCGGAGCGAACATATACTTGGGACCACGCTGCTGTCACTTGCTTGCTCTCGAATGTATGTATGTATGCATGAAGAAATTAACTAAATAAAAATAATCATCAGCATCTTAGTTACATACTTTACATGAGTACATGCTTCTTATAAATAAGAAAACGACTCGCCTCTGTTCTTGTAATAAGGAAGCTTGAGTGAATTGATTACTTCACAAATAATATTGTTTAGTGAGTGAATAGTTGAAGAAATTTATCGCACCCAACGTGTACGTGAATTAAATTAAATTTAAGTGAACACGGTTGTGAATAACGCCAAAATAAATTTCTTTTTATACAAATGACTCAAATTCAGGTAAAATATAGGCTCTTCAATTAAAAAATAGAACACAACTGAAAAGAGTTTTAATATGTTGGAATTTTTATTTATTTTAAATAATAACTTTCGCTTTAGTGAACTGATGGTTATTACTTCGATTACAACATTGGATTATCTAATGTCGACGATTTGCTGCTCTAAGACAGCTTAGATACTGAAAATGTCTTATGTTCACTTTGATTTGCGTTTTGAATGCATCTAAAATGAAGAACAAAGCGCGCTTTGGAATCATTATTGTAGAAAACCTTTTAACCGGTGAGTTAAAGCTGCACAGTTATGAAATTCTACCAACATTACAAAAATGTAGCCAGTTTCCACTTGAATTTAGCTTCCCCTGAGCTCAAAAACTGATTCACATCAGCTTAGGAAAAATAAAGTTGCTTTGACAACAAAGCACGTGCGCATGAGATTGTTTGTGCAATGAAGACGTCAGAAACCAAATTACACGATTTAGTTTGTGATCTTAAAATTATCCAACACATTTCAATTCCATGTTGTTTAATTTCTGTGGGATTGAGTTACTTTGAGGCTGTAGGCGTCATTGTTCCTTCAAGATTGTATACCTCACGTATCACAAATATGAAGCGATTCTCTAGTTTGAATTCCCCTAGGCATACTTGATGTCGTGCCGCAACCTACAGAGGTTTTAGGTGTAAATGTTTAATAGCCACTGCCTGAATAAATGGATAATCTAGCTCGCTGTGGCAGCAGATGAAATGAGCACGAGGGCTGGTTTCTTGATGTATCTCACCCGTTTGAGGTGGGCGACTTTCACGCTTCTTTAGTAAATCTTTTGATCACGCCTAATTCTTTAAGGCCATATCAAAGCTTATGTGCGTTCTGGTTTCTAAATCCCGTTTAAAAAAAGTACTTCTAATTTTATGGTCTTGTGTCATCGGCGATGTGGTATTTCGATGTGCGCCACTCTCGTATTTGTACTATTTATACTATCATAAACAAATAATTATGTGTGGTCAAAATCTTATTCAAAATTTGAATATAAGTGTTTTTAATCTTCCAGAGCATAATGGTACAGTTTATGTTTAATAATTTTATTACATTTCTTACCAGGTATCAACATGCACTACTGTATGCATGCTGTCTTGATATCAAATAATTTATGCCTAAAACTAGCTGCAGTCTTGGCAGGCAATTATGGGAGCCTAGTATTTATGTAACCAGATATAAATAGAGAAAATAAATAGTCATATTCATAAAGCAACAGCACTACTTTTTATGTGAGAGATGAAGTAAAAATATTTCCTTTAGTAGGGAGTATTTATTCTCAGAGTCCAGTAGATGAATGTACGTTACTTGCTTCATTAAGCGGTAAAATTCTCAAAATTTTATGATACATCTAGTGAAAATATTTCGTGACGACAAAGGTTTTCCTTGAACTATTGACGAAAGCGAGCACTTTGTTTCAGGATCATGAAATTTTGCTAGATTTACTTAAAAATCCCTTAGGGTGCCATTTAGATGACCTGTTATAATGACGATTGCTAATACCATTTAGTATTTTAGTAAAAGAAATGTGTATAACCTGCAAGAAATTTTGATTTAAAAAAGATGGAAGCTCCAGTCGAAGTGAGGAGACTACAGGGAAACGTATACAAGGTGTACAAACGGCAGTGAACGTTATCGTTTTTAAACTTTGAAGTTGAAAGATGAAAGTTGTTCCGTTAGAGATAGTTTTGCCGAGCATCTCAAATTGATGATCAATTATTGTCAATGAAACGTATGTATTATCTTGAGATCATACAGGAGAACATTAATATTCATTTAAACTTGAGAATGTTGACTCGAACTAAAGCCACAAGTAATTGTTTTAAAAACATTTCCTTCGCATATTATGAACTCGTGTTGTCACTGAAAATGTGCAATATTTCTCCATTTTTTAATATAAGATCAAAAAATGGAAGGCACTGTAATGTATGCCATAACTTTACGCCTGAAATTTAATTTCCATTACTTCTACGGTGGTAGAATATTTTCCTAGAAATCATTTTAGTAAAGGTAAAATCTTTTTCAATTGCCCTGAAAATTGTGTGTTACATAACATGAACTTATGTGTAATAACTATTGGTATATGGTGTGAAGATTTAGAAATGACCTATGTTGAAAACATTTTTCAAGATACTAGAGCTTATTATTACTAAATTTTTAATGGTATATTGAGCCATTTTCTTACGTAACTCATAACATTCTAGTGCTTTATTTCATTTTGTTATAACAGGATGCTCCAATGATCTGAAGTTTATTAATTCACTGATTCTGTTTGGGAAATGGAGTTTCGTTTCCCTAAGCATCGCTTCCTCGAAACTTTCCCTTGCAAGAAGAAATAATTTTATTGAGTTGAGAAATACTTGCTGAAAATTGCTAACAGAAAAACAGTCGCTAAACAAAAAATGCGCTTCCCTTTCTTGGCGGTATTCATTCTTATGCAGAAGAAACCAGCTTAGAAAAATAATTTAGTTCATTTCCGAGGAAACAGTGTAAACTTTGCAGAGTCAGAAATTTTTACTGACCAGCAGAGTTTATTTCAGTCGGTGTACTAATGATCAGAATGTGCTAAGATCGAATAAAACGCTGTAGCTCATTTCACGATCTCAAAATGTAAATAAAAACCTAAGCGTTGCTTTATTTCTTCTTTTATAGCAACACTGCAGAATTTATCTAGTCAATAAAAATTGAAAAAGGTGTAAAAATTAGCATTTAGGTTGGCAAGTAATTTGCCTAAGAATTCTTTCATTGGTCATTTTTATGGATTCTTCAAACTTAAATGATGATTGTCAAGTGCAAAATACGGGACCTGCAGAAAAACTTATGACAAATATTGTTAAATGGCTCGTCTGTTTCCCAATATTTGAAAAAGAAAAAATCATTTTTTCCGATTGAAATCACCGTGTCGAACAATTTGCCTTCAGGAAGAACACCAATCCAATTACACTCATTGCTACGTTGAAGTGAATTTCCACATTCTTTTAAGAAAGCATAAAATATTGTACATCGATATTTGACATAAATAGTTGTCTAAACGTTGTGAAAACGAACATACATTTCTACGACCATTGCTCAATTAAAATCTATTGATAGTTAGTGATGCTATGAATTTAATGGGTTCTCGTGCTCAAAATGTCAACGAAAATAACGTTACGACTCGTATTACTAAACCTGAACAAAAGTACAGTACAGCAAGCTATATTGACAACAAAAATTTTTTGTCGTTCCAATGCTCCGAAAAAATCACTTTCAATTATCTGGGACCGTGAGATTAAATTAACTTAGTTTGTAGCATTCTTAATTCAAGAAAGTAAATGTAACGATGACTATGATGTAAAAAGCCAAATAAAACGCTATCACATAGACAGTTCATGCTCTCCCGCAGGTTAGAAACACTTTGTTCCGGGTGTCCGGTAATGAAAACCTCGTTCATTCTCGTTCCTGTGAGCTGCTGCGCTTTTATACACATGTGGGGTGTTTCATGAGCTTGCAGGTCTAATTTTGTGTATAATAATGGCCAACTAAGACCCTAAAAGCAGAAGAAATGAGATACACAACGCACACAGCACGGACGAAGAAAGTCTACAATGTGCTCCTAGACATCGTTTCCAAATCCCCCCAAAAATGTATCACAGTCCATACCCATCAGAAATTTGTCTAGAATTGAAATGAACCATTGTTTAAGAATAGTATTTCCTTTAAAAAACGAATGTTTCACAATAATAATGCGCTTCAAGCCGTGTAAACTGTTCTTTCTGTCCATATTCTCAAAGTTTACTTCTATCAAACACAATTGGAGTGCATTCTATCTCTTCCTGTAGTGTTTTTCTTTTTTCTAACTTTCTTGTTACTCAAAATAACATTGTTTATAGCTTCTTCTTCACTGTGATTCATTTTCGATGGTCTACAAGTTCTACTTGTTTAATCCTTCTGGAATTGAAAAAAAATTTTCATCCAAGTAATCTTGACACAGTTATCAATGAACATACCAAGAGGATGTCCGGCTGAAGAATATTAATTGAGTAATCGCATTCCACAATTCGATAGTTTCTATTCTTAGCAGTGGAATGAAATTATTGCATCTCTTTGTCGTTTGCATACCTACAGCTTCTTATTAATGCAGTCAATTTTGCTATTTCATATTTTTCTGCTTCATATACCCATGTAAAGTCGTTGAATTTAGTTCTAACGTTAGTTGAATAAGCGAGTAACATGAGAATGTATAATAATTCTATATTTTCTCATTTTTGAAAATGAAAGGATTTGTCATAAGGTACGATCACGTAAAAAAATATCTATCACAAAGAATCTAAGAAATTGTTGTTAGGTCACGACAATACAATTTTTTTTGCTCGAAAACTATTCAGATCCATTGCAGTATTCTGAAGTATTAACATTCATGGAGAGCTAATGAATTTAAAGTATTTTTTTAGAATGCACTATATTTTGCGTTCTGTAAGATGCTTTCTTACACTAGAAGTCCTGAAGTTAGAAAGAATAAAATTAATTAAAAATCAGTTTTCGGTACTTGATGTAGTAAAATATCGCAAGTTTAATTAAATCATAATTGCAAATCGAGAGGAAAGCCTTTTTATATATAAGAAATATTATTATTAAAATTTTCGTACTAATGACAGTTTTTGAGACTGATAGTAGAGAGTGACACAAAAAAGGAACGATTTAACAATCCAATAAGATCAAGAGTGATGGAAAAAATATTTCATTCATTGTAATTGAAACCTCACAACATGCCATTTGAAAAACAGTAATGGAATTTTCATTATTTAAAAATTACGTTCCGTAGATGGCGTCCTTCTGTACGAATGCATTCTTGAAATCTGCTCTTGAGATTCCTCATTGACTGCTGCAATATCTCAGCTGGGATACTGTGCATTTCATCCTGAATTCTCTATTTTCACTCAACAAGAGTTCTTGGTCGAGTCCTGTACACTTTACACCTCAGATGGCCCCACGAGAAAAAATCACAAACGGACAAATCTGGTGATCTAGGGGGCCAAGGAATGTTACCGAATCCTGAGATCACACGGTTACAGAACAATTCTCGCACAGCATCCAATGATTGCCGCGCAGTGTGTGATGTCGCTCCATCCTGTTGAAACCAGGTTTCTTGAACGAATGAAAAATTCTTCATTATAGGTGTAACGAAAGATTGTAACATCTCCACGTAACGATTCCCAGTGACAGTGACTGTGATCCCCTGTTCATCTTTGTCTACGGGATGTAATTATTAAAATTACGGTACGTAATATTTATATAATAGAAATTCCATCACTGTTTCTTAAATGTCATGTTTTAAGGTTTTAATTACTATGATTGAAATATTTTTCTTCCCTCATTCCTGGTTTTATTGGATTGTTAAAAAGTTCTCGTTTTTTGTGTCACCCTGTATTATAAGTAAGGAAAGTAGCCGGAATTCAGTTTTATATAAATAACTTTGAATCTCATATACATAAGAAAACATCTATGATACCATTTTTCATTTAATTTTGAAACCATGGACTTGTTTTAGCTTTAGGGGCTCATAACTGTAGGTAGTTGGTAAGCTGACGCTCACCTCACACCAGAAAATATGATTTCTGTTACCTACCATCTCTTTAGAGGAGAACGTACAATGAATTTTGGAATCTTTCATTCTTATGAAATATTTTCTCAGGACACTAAATACCGTACTACTTTCTGTAAAGTATCTTCTAATAATGTGGGCGATTGACTTGACCATTACCAACAATTTTATGTTTGTTTCTAAAAACGGACTCAAATGGAAGTAATGGAGACTGACAGCAATTGAGTGATTAAATTTAAATTGAATTCAAAGCTTCTCAGCTACATTTAGAACGATTGAGGTTCCAACTGAAAAAGATGCCAAGAGTTACCATGTGACACTGATCACTTAATGAGACCTCTTGTGTCACCCTGAATTATCTTCGCTTAGAACTCAAGCTTGAAAAGCGTCGTAAAGTTTGGTGGACGTTCTCAACTCAATTCTGATAGCGAAAATGTCGAGGCCCAATGAATTGGCTAGGGATTTTTAAGCTGAGCTAATTGAAGGCGCTTTTTGCTTTCCGCTAGTGTGTACCAGCAGCTAAACGATTCGTATAGAATGATACTATAAAATTTCAACTTGCATAATAGAATTTACGAAAATTTAACTGAACGTGGCATAAGTACTTCACTCATAAATATTTGAGTATATTACTTTTATAGCAGTTTTAAATATTGAATGACAAGAATCGTAAACACATTGACCCTGAATTTTCATCTTTGAATTTTTGTGTTAGCATATTATGTTGCAAGTCACGTTAGGAATGTTTCGGTTACTAAGTATTTCCGACCGCATGAATGCAGATCACTATCATCGTTTTATGTTGCAATGATGCCACGTTAACTGTTTATGCTCCAGTTTTATGTTACAATTTTGCGACGTCATCTGTTTATACTCCTGTTTTATGTTGCAACGGTGCGAAGTAAATTTTTGATGCTCCTGTTTTATGTTGCAACGGTGCGAAGTAAATTTTTGTTGCTCCTGTTTTATGTTGCAACGGTGCGAAGTTAATTTTTTATGGTCCTGTTTTATGTTGCAATGGTTCGATGTCAACTGTTTATGCTCCTGTTTCGAAGAACGCAGGAATAATTTTTGCATAAACGAGCTTCAGTTCTGCTACGTTGCGGTCCACTTAATTTTCATGGTAGTTCAGGTGATGCATCATCGTTTACTCTTCTTTTCTTGATGCCCTTTTCCTGATGCCAGGTATATTACGTGATCCATCACAACCGCTCTAATAAGCCAAGGCGTAATGCGGTGCTCCCTTTGGACTGTCCAGAATATTCCATAAACTTTCTAAGCCACTAACTTTCCCTGAGCTCTCACGTGAAATTTGTGAATTATTACAACAGAAAAGTAGAACTTCATCATATGAATTCATGGAAAAGGTTTATGCCTTCCACCTACTTTTTTTCTTAAAAAAAGTTATTTTCAGCTCTTAATATCACTTGATGTAGTTATTGTTGGACACAAATTGATCAAAATATTCGGTTTGCATGAAGTATTTAAATTCGTAAATAAGGTGAAATTAAGGTGCTGGGATATAATGAACTGTATATAAACTGGGATATAATGAACGTTGAAATTTCAATGTTTCTGAAGAAATAAGTGTTCAAACCTCATGAGCTCATACTTGTTTCTAGACACTCGGGATTTTTAAAGCCTCCAAGCTCATTTCAATGAATGTCTTCTATTTGTATCTTAGTCATTTCACATTGATTACCAAAATCCGACTCGAAGTAGAATTCATTCTTTACGTATTGATAAAATCCGAAAAAATGTGTGGCATTGTATCGGATTTGAGAAATTGTTTTGCACGAAAAAGCAACAGTTGACTCGTTAGTGATTACTGCAAACACCGGAATCTTGATTAGTGTACTATTCTACTCTATAGTGAAATCCTCTTTGGTTATGATGGACGATAAGACATACCCTGCAAAAAACTGTTAGCAAGTTACAAACCTCTACTCATTGTATGCCAGGAATGTTTGATAAATATCGAATGAAATAAACATTTTCGTATCATAATTAAAAGAAACCAATTGTTGCGAAGGAACGTCATATTTTGAAGAACAGGAAAATAATACGCCGATAATTCGGCATACATGTGTTGAATGATTCTGTAATTCGATAATAGTATACTAATATCAGAAAACAGTTTCATTTAACATGATTAACGATTTCAAGCCATACATTAGTGGTCTCTGAGATGTTAGATGTAGTAAGATTATTATGAGAGTAGAACTAATAAGTTCAGCAGCTTTTGAGAAATACATGTTCAGTTAATAAAAAATATCGATAATTAGGGCCCCTAGCTAAAATTGCATGCGCTTAAAGATCACACAAAAAAGTAAATCAATTTCAAAAAGAAAAACATTGAATTACATAGCATTTTCCTAAATTGCTGAAATAATGCTGCGTAGATTAAGAATAAAATTTACCTATTACGCTTTTCATAACAATGTACAAAAATTGAAATCGACAATAGCTGTCATAAATTATTTCAGTATCATTTTTTCTAAACAAGCTACTTCCTAAACGCAGTATATGATCATTCATTTGAATTTTCCTAATATCTACGACCAAAGAGCAAGTGGTTTTCGTCTTGTACAGATCATGGTTGGGTACGTGGCTAAGAGCGTTCCACTTGCTAAAAGTTCGTTCTTTTAAACAAGTTCTTTTGGGATTCTATGACGGTTTTTTCATTCGTGTATTTGAGATACATTTTTGCTCTCAGAGTCGAAGCGAAAGCTGTACCTGACGGCACTGTCATATGCGGTCGATATCGTCACTGATTACGTCCGTTCCGGTCAACGGTCTCGGCGATGAAACTTTGGAAGGCTGAAACTTTGAAACAATTTGATGTGGACGAGCACCAGACCATAACACCGAGAGTGAGGCTGACATGTACAACACCGGTTGTGAAACCCACGACTTTGTTGTTATAATCTTTGCATAAAAGTTCTGCAAGAAAACTTCTTTTGATTGTTTGCACATTTGGAACGAAAAATTCTTCAACGACTCATTTCATATGTAGTTTCAATCTAGTGAATGCTAGCTAAAATTCTAAAGTGTATAGGAAATGCAATTTTTTTATGATCCTAAGCTTTTGTATTTTTGTTTTACGAATGCACATTTATTTCCTAGCCTTATGGCCTGAAGTAAAGAAGCACAAGAGCCTTGGAGAAAATTATTTTATGAGTGAAATTTGGAAATAGTGACGAATTTATTGAAACGTATAATTACAGCCAGCCAGTTTTATTCAAGATTTTTCCCCGTTCATGAACTTCAGAATTGTGCAACCACTTTCTGCTTTTAAATGAAATACCTTCTGAAGGTTTATTTATTGCAAACATCTGATCATATACACTTTTATTCAAACTTAGGTATCCATGACTGTATTTCTACCTAGAAATCGATGTTTTTGAGAACCCCACCGATGATCCTGTGCAGGTACAATGCCGCTTCAGAAGAAGAACCGACGAGAGAGCAGCTGCTTACGCCATGCCAATGACGGTCCTTCCTAGCTCATATGAACTGTGAGTCTAACATCGTAATTCCCATCGATGCAGATTGTTCTAAAACGATTATGAGCTTTCCATTCACTGGTATAAAATATTGTTGTAATACATTCCATTCCTAGCTCATATGAACTGTGAGTCTAACATCGTAATTCCCATCGATGCAAATTGTTCTAAAACGATTATGAGCTTTCCATTCACTGGTATAAAATATTACTGTAATACATTCCCATTGCGTGTTTTCTAAGACGTTTCTCTAGTATATTTTCTAAGATTTCTAAAAGTTGTTTACCTACATGATGCTTGTGAAGGGTTTGCGTAAAAAATGTTCTCATTTATAAATTGATTCTAGAACTTCATTTGACTTTTTTCTTGTATCCTCTAAAATTTTGTTTCCGTCTATTACTAAGAATAATAAAGAAAGTGATGATCTATTTATTAACACAGTTCTTAAGATGATTACTAAACTTAAGTAAAGTTCGCTATTTCAAAAATATTATGAAATAAAATATTTTAGTTACGAAATTAATTTCGCAAATTTCACTTAGCAACAATTTCAAAGTAACTTACATTGAAGTCAACACATCAACGGTGTACAAATGAACCTGAGTATTCACTTTTAATTGCGAAATTTCAGGTTCGGACAAACTTTAAAACATAAACCTTGACATCCTTGAAGTACACTGTAAATCCGAATCAAATTGTGTGATAAAACCAAAGCTTTATACAGTGTTGACCAATGTAAATAATAGCCAAATATTTATTTATTTCCTTCGAGGGTTGAGTTTAACAATTCAACGCGAAAAATGTACTTAAAACTGGTTTGTTTCATTCACGTTTTTTATCCTTGTAGATGAATGTTATGCAAATTAGACTCCATTGCCATAATGTAACTGTTTATTCATATGAATCAATCAAAAACAATAAGTACAACTAAAATTTATTTTCAATGATTGTTATCGAATATGATTGTCATTACTTTATCGAAAAAAACCAGGTTCCCTCACAAGTTTGTTCTGATGTAATTTTATTCGTATGAACTTTCTAACTTGTTTGAATTCCAGAGCATCCCAATGACGGCGATGGTCACCACTCTCCTAGTTTTTTCAACACAAGTAAGTGCGAAGTCAAAGTACTACCTCTAATGATAATTTATTATAAGAGATATACTCATAAGTGGGCAGAGATGTTTGCACAGTTTCATGGGCCAACTTGGAAAAGAGAATGTGTTATTTTAAAATGAAACTAATAAACAAATGGTATGGAAATGTAGTAACTAGTTTTTTTAAGAAAATTGAAGCATTCTAGTTTACTCTATCTGTTCCTTCAATATTTTCAATTTTATAATACCATCGTGCGTATCACAGTATGTAAGGAACTGAAACTATAAACCATGGTGAGACACTTCGGTGTTTGTATGTAAAGTGAGGTATCATGTTTCACTTTACAATCCCATACAGTCGCAGTAGCTTAGTCATAGTCAAATATCGAACGAGTATTCCGTTTCGTTGTCTCATTATGCTGATAAAATCGTTTCTTTTCAGCACTTGCTGCAATCGTTTCTATTAAACGATTTTCTTTCGTAGATACTGAAAGCAAATTTAGTGTCAATCCAAAAACGATGCAATATTCTATGTGTAGAAGCTTTCTTTACAACATCCTTTCAAATTTATTTACTCATACAGATAACTATTCTTGACTCGAGGATAATACTGCACTGGTTCACTTAAACATTCGTGTCAAGCTTTAAACGAAACGCAATTGAACTAGCACTGACCTATGCTCCACAGATTTGACCAACATCCCCAGTCCCGAGCAACGCTGATACCATCTAGTTTCGGCGTCATTTGCGAGCTCAAAAAGTGTAGTTAACGACCGCTGAGCCTCGTGTAGGAATAGCAGTGAAAATGTTTTTCTTTCTTCTGTACTCTGCTCTCGATAGACACATGTAGTACATGCGTCAAGCTGCCTATTTTCCTTGCAAGATGTGTTTTTCCCCATTTTTAATTTCTTGTTATCGTAATTGAATGTTATCATTATTTTAGCCTTTTATTGGAATGAACAGGCGATTAGATGCTGACTATAGCTTAATCTTCTCTTTCGTAATATAAATTAGGCTCTGTACGAACAGTTAATAAAGTAGTTGTATAAAGCCTTATTTTCTTTCTGGAAAAGGAAATGAACCTGTACTTTAAAAGTTCGTTTATTTGGAATCACCGTAATATCTTCAGTGATCCCCAACCTTAGCACGCGGGTTGCAGTTACATTTTTTAGCAGTTCTTAGCTAGAGACTTAAGCGAAATTTTCATAAAAGTTTTATGTCTGTAAATTATCAAGAAAATAATTAAACTTGATCTTGGAGCTATATGATGTGTATATAGAAAACAAATTTACAGTTAGAAGTGAAACCTTTTGTAACTTCTATCAGGTGTGCGAGAAAACGAAATTCATTTTGACACGAATCAATTATCACGGCGAGATGGGGCATCATATAGAAGCACAGACGCTAATTATAGAGCCCTCTTATGCACGTTTAGCGGAGCTTGCAATTCAGATTGAAGTTCCGAGTTCTGTTTGCTTTGTCTCTGTGCCTTAAAGCAGACTAGAATTCGGCCCGGATATCATCCTCTGGAATACGGTGAAACTCGTGAAATATTCAAAGCGTGTACACACTTGCATGCTTCTGGGTGATTTTGAAGATGTCAAACACCCCACTTTATTAGTCCGTTTCATTTATGTTCCCTTCTTTGATGCTCGATATTGTGCTAAGTTTTTACTTAACTGAAGCACCTTGTATTATTTGTGATATGGTGCATAACATGTTGCGAGGGCAATTCAGTAGCTCACAAGAAAACTAAACGACGTATTAAATAAACTTTGCTGGAGTATAGACGCATGTGATTCCAATTTGGTTACACCATCAGGTACTAAAAAATCTAACAATCGTTGGAATTTTTTGAGAATTTATAAAGTATGTAATAAATATTCGATATGTTTAGAAGGATTTAAACTGTTTTTTACTCACGCAAATTTCTCTTTTTGCAACAGTTAGAGCTTAGGTATTTACTTACATCATCGTGATATATACTAATTGTTATGTTAATTTCCCTACAATTTACACGAGTACGAAAATAAAAGAGATTCTAAGCGAGTACAAAAATGTAATGACTTGTATGATGAATTTACTGCCTCTGTTTGCAGCTGACGTATATGCTAGTGCATTTGTTTCCAGGATGTATAATAATAAAGTTAAAATCAAACAAAGAAAACTCAACGCATGCAGTTTTCAACAGCAAACGGAATTATTATTATTTTTGCATTAGATTGGATTGGATCTGATAGTTTTTAGGGCCACTGACTTGATGGAAACTTAATAAAAAAATTCATTAATATATAAAGTTTTAAACGTGAGAACCGTTTACATGTTCTCGATAATAAAACCAATACTTACCAAAATCTCTATTGACAGCCAGGAGGGTTTGCGACTGCGGTATAATAAATGCAGATTTCTTGAAAATACTTGCAGTTGAAAGCCGTCGTTAGTCTTGAAGGATACGCGGATCGTACGTTGATCGACCGATTTAAATATAGTGAGCATATTATGCACACATAATGTAAACAATGTAATAATGGCCAAAAAATTATCACTTTTAGAATGTTTTGCTTACTGTTACAATGTGGTTTATAGGAAGTGCTCGTGAAAATATAGGATACATTAGTAGCAGAAAATATTTGTCTAAAGTGTATGTATAAATACATATATTATACACACATACACATACGTATATATGAACAGATATGTGTTTGCGGTTCACTTTGAAGATTATTGATAAAAATGTACTTTGTTTTGGTATGAGGTCAAATATCCTAAACTGAGTTTCTCTACGATCTTTAACAATAACATTAGTCTTTGAAACAAAATCATTTTTCATTGTTGCATAGATCATTTTGCAATCTTCCGTTGTGTCAGTTACAATTTTAATTTGAATAAAGGCCATCGAATACAGTCAAATAGAGTCACAATTTTTGCTTCATTTACCAAATGACCTGTTTTTACATTTCAAATTCCATAGAGCGTTAATATTTCAGTAAATCATTGTTGGAAATAACACCCTTTCATCAAACACGTACTCTTCTCGCCAGTGAATGACAGAAGGGCGAAGTTTATTATCATAACTTTTATTTATATCTTGATGAGCGGTTCCAACTTCCCATCAAACTCAGTTTCATGTGAATTTCAAATAAAATAAAATCAAGGATCTAAATACGACATTAAAAAATAAAAGAATTTACGTTTACCACTGTGTATGCTAATCTGACCAAATAAAATTTGGAGAAAAATTATGTTTGAAAAATAAGAAAGTTGTAAATCGTTATTTAGAGTTAAGTCCTTCTTGCTATAGGTTCGACGTCATAAATTACCATCGCTATTGTATAGATGTTTCCCTCGGCTTAGTTGGGTTCCTCAGTGACAAGTTCACTGTGTGACTCAGTGACACAAAAATGAGATGTTTTCAGGTATATTTAAAATCAGCACTAAATGAAGGAGATAGTATACCTGCACATGTGGCAATACATTACATTATGTAAATGCTCCAAAGGAATTTATTTCATTGTTTACGGTATTTTTTGTTATTCTAGAATAATTCAAAACTAGAAATTTGGGCCACACTTGTGAGCTCTACACAGTTTTCACTCTGATGATATCAATTAAACTTGAGGGCAGGAAAATGTTGGCCTCGAACCCTTATAAAAAAATTTTAAACTAACATCGTTAGGAAATGTTTCATTTCATTTTTGGCATGAGCTGATGCTCAGATGGTTTCATTGGATTAATTACGAGAAACTGGTTCAAAGTATTTCGTATCATATAATATAATTTAAGATAACATGCACATATTCGTGACAGGAAAGTGCCATGTTTTTATGGTATTCCCTTTAAAAATTTCGAATCTACTATTCAGGGTGAGTAAAAATCTATCAAGGGGACTTTCTAATCTGTTTTGACTTTGAGAACTTCATGCATTTGCTCAGTCCTGTGAAACGCAATAATTTATTCGTATTAGTTTGATAAATTTCTGACAGCTAAATGTATTGAAAAAATTGCACTTTGTTTGTGGAGCATATATTTCATTCCGTTGAATGGTGAAATTCAGTTGAAATTGTGTTTCTGTCGGAAAATACCCACGCTTAGAGGAAGGAAAATGGATTACATTAAATTTCTTGGAATAAGTCATAAGAAGCTTTCTCAGTAACAACATGAATATGTTTTGGCATGAAATCATACGATTATGAACTATGACATTTTTGTCACTGTACTCTCTATGCCAACGAATTTACTCATGAAATCTTACCAATTGAAAACCATTTCGTCTACAGTTGATGGTATTCTGCGTGGCGGAGACCAGTGGAGGTCAACCTGTCCATCCTCCTACATATTACTGGTCTAGAACTTTGCCAGGCCTCTTCTCCCAACGCACCTCCCACATTGGGCCTTCGCCTCACCTCAATTCGCTGCTCGCAGAATGGTCACCTTGGAGCGCATGGACGAAATGTTCCAGGCTAGTTTACCGGATGGAAAATTTTGCTAGCTTAGACTTTGTTGCACATCACCATTTTACATAAGTCAAAATTCAAAATGGAACAACCATTTACCTTGTTGACGAATGAACTAGTCAGCGATTTATGATAACAAATGAACTTAAGAATTGTTTATCTGCTTTGATGCAATGAGTTTACGTAGTATTTCAGTATTTTTGGTCTTAATTGGAAGAAATTGCGCCAACAGATCATGCGACACGGGTGTGAGGCTTCGCACACGACACTGCATTACAGTGAGTCCTCGTGTGATGCCAGGCTCAGGTATCAGGACAAGCCACGATCAGTGTGGCGGTCCAAGTACCCGGTATGACGCTTGCAACAGTCGACCCTGCTTGGACTCTGATATCCACTCAGGAGTTTCGTTTCGAGCTGCTCAGTGCAGACAATACAACAACAAGAGAGTATTTGGCAAGCTCGTGACGCGATGGCTACCGTATACTCAAGGTTCGTTTGTTAAATGAAGGTTGAAGGTTCTTCTGTTACAATGTTAAAGTGTTCTTTTATGACAGCCTCAGGTATGTTGCATAAGAAAAATTTGTGTTAAATTTTACACATTATTTTAAACTTTAGTAGTTTTCCATGCTCAAAACGAGTGAGGAAAAGGATAAACAGTCATTATATTGGTGGTTTAGTTGCATTATCAAATTCTGTGCACAGAATTTTTGTCCTTAGACCCAAAGTTGATACTAGTCATCATGAACTAGTTAACCTACAAACCAACCCTTCCGCTACCGTTTGGATAACAAGTCCTACAAAAAATTCTACAGAAAGCGGGAACAACATGTCCCGCTGCAAAATGTTAATGGGGCTATAAGTCTTAAAATATTTCAAGACCTAGCATCTTACCCAAGTTTTGAAATTTATTTTTTACATTTTTCAGATTTTTTTGCATAAACTAAGTTACAGCACAGGTAAACCTGCATTTGCACAAAAAAGTTCGGTTGCGAGTGGGTTAAATGATGACAACTATTTGCTATTTTCACATAAACCTAAAAACCTAAAGAAAGTAATTTACCGGTGAATTTTTTTAGGAATAATTCTTATAATATTACACGGGTTGATTCTTGAACTTCATGTTAATTTTGAAGGGGTTGGTTTAACTTTAGATAACAGAACAGATGTTCGTCTTGGTCCTATTGCTCGAGATGCCTTCGAGTTTTCTATAAATAATATTGTATATGAACAAGTCACGGGTGATCTAGCAGTACATTCATCGGTGACACCGATTATTGCGGAATTCTTCAAATTCCTCGATTCTGGGACTAAAGTTTATGTTTACTCCACAGATGGTAAATGTATCCTATACCATTACAAAATAAAATATAGTTTCGGTTTTCTCTTGTTCCACAATGCTAAAGCTCCTCGTGAAAAGAAAGGAGCTTATTGACCAGATTCAAAATCCTTATTCAGGCCTTTTTCACTTAGTAAGTCCAAATTAGATGCATCAGTTAATACATTTTTCTTCTATACTGTAAGCACCTAAAAGTGTACACTGTGCTGTTATTTTACGGAACAAATTTTGCAGAAAATGTTTCAAGGTTCTTTTCGTTCTAGAACCCTTCTTATCATAGTCTGATTGAAGAGTTAAACTTATATTTACTGACTTTAGTAGTTTTCTAGTGAATGAAGCGGGGCTGAAAAATATGTGTAACTAATGTTCGTTACCATTTGATAACTACCCAAGAATCGACCAAACGACTAGTTACTGTTGTATTTCATTCTACGTAAGAAATTTGATGAGCATAATCAAATGATTTATACGAAACTATCCTGAAGTTCATAAAACAAAGAAAAAATGCACGAGTTGCATCATTTCATTGAATCTAAGTGTATTTTCATAAAATCCTTGAACGAGCTTAACGTCATCACGTCGTGCCTAATCTTCCACAAAAATAGACCGCCGAACACTTACTGCTCGTTGAATAACACGTCTTGTTATTGGGACCTCATAGGCCCAATGAATCCCTGCGCGCTGGTGTGCGAGGGCGAAGGGGCAGGAATAGTCTACACCTTCGGAAAAGTGAAAGATGGCACACACTGCAGCGCCGAGCACGGCCTCGCCGGTATTTGTGTCAACGGCCGATGTATGGTGAGTGATTTATTCTTTATTTCAGATCATTGTATCATATGTGCGTTCTGTCATCCGAGTGGCTTATGTTAAACGTAGTTGAATTAAACGTTTTTCCTGGACGAGTGTATTTGTTTCATGATGTCGTGTTATGCACCTTGATATTTCTTTGAGCCTGGTTGGTAACTTGTCAGGTTCTAAAATATTAGCAATGGCAACCCTTGTTCGACTCAGTATTATTCGTGAATACTGAGAATCTGCATCTCTTGACTCACTTAGAAACTTCAAAAGTCACAATTTCTTGTAAAAAATGTTAGAAAATATCATAATAACTATACTTCATTCATTCAGTTTCGTTGTAACTCTTCAAACCCCATGCAAAACACCATATGGTGATATTCGAATATTTTTTCAAGTTTTTGACATTTTCCGACCTGCAGGAGATCGCTAGACCACAATTACCAAGTTTATCTCAAAAAACAAAGCTAATTAATGCGCTTTAATGAGGGAGTTTTTGGTTGGCCTAACAGTTCTGAATATTTTTGGCAAGTGGCGTCATAAAAGTTTATGAATGAACAAAAGTGGTCAGCATGGCACTTTACTTGCTGTTATAATCAACCGATGCTATTGCATCCTACTTTACTTGGTGTTCTAGTAAACTGATGTTATTGCCTGCCCTTCTACTTATTGTTCTAATTACCCGATGCCATTGCAAGTCCCTTTACTTGGTGTTCTAGCCCACCGATGCCATTGCATGCCAACTTACTCGGTGCTCTAGCCGACCGATGCCATTGCATGACAATTTACTTGGTGTTCTAGCCGACCAATGCCATTACATGACAATTTACTAGGTGTTCTAGCTAACCGATGCAATTGCATGACAATTCATTTGGTGTTCTAGCCGACCGATGTCAATTTTCAAGCTTTGCTTTCTTGAATAAGGTAACTTCCATTAAAAAGTACGTAGAAATGTTTTCAAACTTCAAATAGCATGAAACAAAATCTTTCCCTATTTATTCACTGTCTGTGTCATCACTAGTCAGACAAGAAAAAACCGATATTAATGCGTTTGCGTGCGAGGTTTTTTACTATGATAAATTATCAATAATAGACTAAATAGGTGACCTGAAAGAGTGGCTTTAATAATGTGAACACATGATAAGAAGTGACAGAACTTTGGTTCAGTTGTGAGACAGTGAGTTCACCTAAATTTTTTTATGACTTTGACATGCACATCCATGGCTTCTTTGCACTGTAAAATACTGGCTAGTTACGACTATTTGATGACTCTTTTCAGTTGAGAGTGACATTTGTTATGTAAATAGTATATGTTAGAGCTACATGATACAATTATTTTGTCAACGAACTATAATTCACCTGTGCACAGCTTCAACACCCCACACACAATTAAAAGTTTTACTTCAAAAAATCTACGGTGATAAGTATCCAAATTTAAGTTACTTGTTTATCCAGCAGCAGTGATTTGTAAAATACTGCTTCATATAATTAACAACATGGCACGACTTCAGAATAGTTCTGAGTAGCAATTTTTAGCTTCAGATTGTATACTTGTTACATTTCTTACAAACTATCAAGCATTGTTTTCTTCGACATCCGTATACGTATTTGATTTTCTGTTCTATATTGTATTAAAATCACATGCTTCATGTTAACCTGCATTTTACACCAACTCAAACGTAATGCAAAAACCAACTGAATCATTTCGAGGAAAATCAAAGCAATTTGTTAACTTAATCCATCGATGAGAGGCTTGAGGGATGTAAGATCACCGTAGGAACACCTGCTCTTCATAAAAACACACTTCTATAACTAAATAATGTAGCCTACATACTTTTTGCTGGTTATACTGAAACCAAAAACTTGATGGACCTAGATTGATATCTAAGATGTTCACATGAACAATTTTCCAGCGTGTTTCGTGTGACGGTGAACTAGGAGGGTCAGCTCTAGAGGATCGCTGCCGTGTGTGTGGCGGCAACAACACCACATGCACGCTGCACAAAGGAGTGTTTCATTCTCCTGCGTTCGACCAAAAGATTGACCTTGTCAACAGACCTCAGACGCAAGAACTTAACATTCGAAATTTTGCATCAGACCTAACGCAAGATTGGAATTATCATTCAATGGCACGTATAGAGCAAGGGCAAGGAATGTCGAAGTCAAAAGATTTCAATCATGATTTATTCGTTGCCGACCAGCCAACATCGTTAAACGCAAAGAAGAACCAAAGAGGTGAGAATCATCGAAGTATTCATTTCACTTTTTACCTCAGGCCAATTTATGAATTTATGTGCTAATTTGGAATAAAACTCCTCTAATCTGCTCAAGCAACTCTGAAAAATATAACTGTGGATCGATGAATACCGTTACCAAGTGAGTCATGAACAAAACAATTCATAAAATTTTATTCATACTTAATGTATAGCAAGCAAATCACAAAATTTGTTTTGAAGTTTCTGTTCATCACAAATTCATTAAAGCACCGATTATAATTTTTAGTAAAAAGAACTATATTAACAGTTTTGTTAGTATAATGATTAACACTAAAATATAATTAAGCTTAAATAATATTTCTTCGGATTTTTTCTTTCACAGGCACGATTGGATACTATGAAGTGACTAGTATACCACGAGGCTCCACAAATATCAGGGTATCTGATAATTCGCACAACTTTTTAGGTAAGTACAAAGTATATTTTCATGTATTCCAGAGTAATTTCGACTAATGAAAGTTTATCAAATCAGTAACTTAAACCAAATACGATTGAAACAGTAATTTCAACCACAGTGACTTTCTCGATTATACTGTTTCCCCCACTGCTAGACACGGCAGCGACGTCAGTCATCGAACCAATGCTTTTTTAATCTACGTTGTAGTGACCAATAAAAACTTTCCAGTTATCAATGCCTTCGTAGCAAATACAATGAAATATTTCAACGATCAGGAGTCTATTTGTAAAAGTTAACCTCGCTAATTTCTTTTCAATTTCTCTGACTATCAGCTCTCTGTGAAGACAAAAAGTTTCTCTTGAATGGTAACTGGCTCATCGACTGGCCTGGAGAAGTGGAGGCTGGAGGAGCTGTGTTTTCCTACAGTCGAGCAGAGAACGAGTCCGAGCAGCTGACAGCGTTGGGACCCACCAAAGCGGATCTTTCTTTAATGGTGAATTTCTTGACCGAAAAAACATGTGCAAAAGACGCTGTTAGAGATTTTAAAATTTATTGCAGCTTTTTCTGTGTAAAGACATGATTTACAGCCCTAGGATTCTTTTAAGATAAAACTTTAGATTCTTGCCCCACCGTTTGTTGAAGAAGAAATAAATAAGCATTTTATAAAATGCTTTGGACCCACCAAAGCAGGTCTCTCTATAATGGTGAATTACTTGACCGTAAAAACAAGTGCAGAAGACGCCATTAGAGATTTTCAAATTTTTTGCAACTTTATCTTTGTAAAAACATAATTTACAGCCCTACGGTTCTTTCAGGGAAGGACTTTAAGTTCTTGTCTAACCGTTTCTTAAAGAGGAAATAAATAATCAATTTATACAATTTAATAATAGCAATTATACTATTTAGGAAAATTTACTAATAATAATGAACAAAATCTTAATCCATGATCAAGCTTAATTCAAACTAATAGAACGGCTTCCTTGAGACAGTACATACAGACCGATCCGGTCTGAATGAAATAATTTGAACTATGTTCAGCCGGCTGCAATTACGTGGGGCTAAACGTCTAACAACTAATCTCTATGTTTATGTTTCTATCTTTATTGTCTATCTTCTTATGTGTATCTATATTTTCCTACGCTGAACTGATACTGGTATAAGGCACCGCCGAAGAGGACAGGCCTGTCGGAAAAAATACACCTATTTAATTTAGGAAAAAACAAATGTTAGAAACCGAAGTTTTTAATGTTTCTAAAATTTCGTATTAGCAACACTGTTTAATCTCTTTCTGTTTGCAGTGGGTAGGATAGCACATCAAAAGTTTAAACGGAGCAGACTAATATAAGGAAAAAAGAAAAGGAATTTGCCGAAAAGAAAGTTAGATCGATTCACTGACAGTCTGTGAAAATATTTCAGCTAAAATCAGCGTAGCGTTTATTAGGTTGTTTTTTTTGTGGGGAAGTAGAACCCTTCAAAATTTATCATGAATATCATTTATCTGAATTTGAGATGTTTCGAAAAAAGTATAGGCGGACGAAAAACGGATAGTGAAAAATCTGTCTCAAGCGTTAACAAAATATCACAATGATGAAAAAACGCAATAACTGATTGTGGAATGGATTTAGATCATACATTAAAGCAACATTCAGTTGAGATTTTCATTCAGTTGGATTTCCAAATAGTGTGGAAATCATAGTTCTGAGAAAATGTTGTGAAGCTATTTAAGTATGGAAAATACAATGCTCTATTTATATAAAAGTATCTTATCCAAGCCTGTTCGAATTGGAATGTGAATTCGAATTCCCTTTCTAGCATTTCCTAAAGGCAAGTCTACCGACGTAAACATTTAAAAACTTTTCTTATTTTCGAGGCCCAATTTGTAGAACTCACCTACTGAAGCATTTTTTCAGAGTATTTCATTTTATCCAAATTTTTATTTAACGTTTTCAATCTGTATATGAGCTTGGGTAAACTTAAGCAACTCTGCAAGTCACTCATGTTTCATTGAAATATGCTTCTTAATTTCAGATACTTCTGAGAGAAGATAACCCTGGAGTTTACTATGAATACTGGACTCCAAATAGTCCTCCACGCAGAATGTCTTCGGGTCCACCTAAACAATTACAAGAAATAGGTGCAAAGAGAGGAATGAGAAATGACCCACCAAGACATCAAACCCAATTTCACCCAAAAAGCTCTCATAAACGATTAATGCTGGAAAAATCAAGATCTTCGGCTGCGAAGTCCTTGTCAACATTTAATTTCGCCAACGAGTCTATCGAGCTGCCTTCTCTGTCAAGCAGAAGAACGGATGCTGCACTCCACAGTACTCATCGGCATTCTGCAAGGAAACGCTCCAAAAAGCGGCATCAAATTCCTGAGCTCGTTGGTGCAGAGTCCTCTTCGATAGAGAGCGTCCTCTCATCACGACACCGATCAAGCTCCACGGTCTCATCTTTTACGGAAGATATTTTAGAGGCAAAGAAAATTCCAGACAAAAAGATCAGATTTAGTCAACTGAGTAAGAACCGTTATAAGATATTAATGGATCTCAGTGTGAACGATCAAGCTGAGGGCTTCACTGTTCGTCGTGACCACGGAAAGAATTTAAAGAAACTCGACATAACGTCTCCCACTATTGGAGGAAGTAATTACAGTGTGCGAAGTGATCAGTCAAATGATAGTCAGCAACACAGTCGAAGCCATGTTTCTGTAAATAATTTGCACTTAAACACGAAGGCTCGAAAACATATAGTTCCAGTATCAAGGAAACGAAGACCTAGTAAAAAAACTGTTCAAATGAGACGGAAAATACGCAGAAAGAAAAAGCGACGCCGGCAAAAGAATTTGGAGCTCGTTTGCCCCAAGTGTTCGAAAGTTCGCGAGGTGAAGAAACGCTTCTGCTTGAGTGACTTCGGTAAGTTGGCCCACCTGTTCACAGTATTGCCTCCCTTTTAGACAAAAATTTGACAGGTTCCATGAGAATTCAAGTTCGGAAAAGAGAATGGTTTTTGATGAGTAGACTAACTGAACGACTTCACAATATGTTGGATTAGATATTTTGTATGAGCGATGTCATGTTATGTATGCACTATTTTACAAGTATTCTTTCTTCTCTTTTTACAGTATCTCGGGTGGAAGTTTTAGCCTTCAGTAGCGTCAATACAGAAAATACCACGTCAAGTAAGGGTCGCTATGAAGTCATCATTCACCAGTCATTCAAGAACACAGTACCATTGCTGCACAAGGAGTTCGTTTACGTCGATAATTTTAACTGTTCATGTCCAAAATTACAGCCTGGAAAAATGTATCTCATTATGGGGAAAACTCATTCATCAGGCACTGGAAGAGAAGTTCAGCTCTTTTTAGACAGTTCAAGTTATACTAGACGGTTTACTACACGAATTTTACAACGGGTCTTGAAAATAAGAAATGATGAAATGAAACACTGTAAGAAATGGAGACCACCTCCTGAAATTCCTAGCATTGTACCAAATATTGATGACCCATATTTACAAAGCAGCTATGATAGTCAACCAGCCTTTGCAGAACTCATCAATAAGTCAGTCAATGAAGAAAATCCAATCCAGGCTCTTACTTCTGTGGCGATTCCTACTGTGCATGAACCTGAACGGAAAAGTAATTACTCGGGTACAGAAACTTCGATGAGAGAAATACGTCAGGTTCTGTCTGGAAAAAATCTTTTTACTAGTAAGGAAAATACAATTGACAGAGAAAAATCACGAATGCGTGAGGTCGATAATTCTCTTGGTCGAAATGTTTTTGACAACGTTAAGCGAAAATGGCATTACAATTTCCGTAGTTGAATCTTTGCATTATGCGTGGTACGTATATCATTATTCTAAATACTCAAAATTTGCCGTATCAACATTGATATACGATTCTTTGTTATAGGATTTGGCCTAAACACTTGTAAATAAGAAAAAGGTAACTGGCGAAATCTAACTTTGTGTATTATTACCTATGAATTTATGTTTTTTTCACAATGAAGAGATAAATATTTGTTCACAATTAAGGTACCTCTACGGAGGAGGAATTGTCGCTAGCATTGCTACACTAGCGGCACTGACATGCTGGAAGTTACCGTACTTATGGCCCACCATGTACTACTCTTTCGTTTAACGGTCAAATTGTTTCGTAAAGTTTCCTGTATGAGAATGTCAAAAGGTATTGACTAAAATTTAAAAAAAGTTTGAAGCTCTTTTTTGTTTTGTTCTGGAATTGAAAAGCTTCTGAAATGTAGTTTTTGTGTGTTATTTAACTCAAAACAAAAAAAGGCCCATAAAAAAGTTTACTTTTTTCTCATGAAATTTTTTATTATTTGCAATAAAAATTTATAATAATTTATTTTTTGCAATATTCGTATGATTACTGCTAGCACGGGTTCCCTAAGAGTAATATTTCCATGCTTAAATAGAGTGCTATTTCATGCAGAATATTTCCTTCGTAAGTACAATTTCAAGAAACAAATCACATTTAGTACTAACCCAGTAGCAGAAAAGTAAACATGGAATTCAAAAATTGAATGATCGGAGAAAAATTACATATTGCTTCATCTGCTTTATAAGGCGTCAAGTTCAGTGTTGTAATAATCATTTGTGAATATTCGATTTCAACTATGTTTCATTGAGAACATTTCAAGAAACCCACGAAAAGGAATACATAATATCTTCATTACCTTGAACAAGTCTTTTTGTTCACTAATAAAAATGCGATGTGACAGATGGAGTGTGGTGGATGTCTCGTGACGAACAGTGGAGTAATTCTCATACATAACTCACGCGTAGATCAAATTTACGCTTTGTGACAAGTCAGGCACTATCAGTAAAGACTACCTGTCTTGTTAACTAAGTGCAATATCGAGCATTGCATGATATGGCGAAATTCGATTATAATGTCACATCAGGTAGGAAAAATTAATACAGAAATGTTTAACTGTTCTATGTTGTCATTTAATCGAAACTTATTTGGTAGCTAATATCGTGTTAAACTTATTTCTTCAGCTCTATAAACATCAAAGCCAATCGATTAGGTACAAAAAATAGGCGTTTCAAATAAATTGAAGCTGCAGGTGGCATAATTATTATTAGCAATGAATTACTTTCCTTTTATTCATTAGTACCATTAGTTATCACTTATGAATGTCTTGATTATCATTGAAAGGATCCAAAAGCCTTATCGAAGAAAAAATGTAAATAGCTACTTCGAACTTGATGTCATTGAAGTTTATGGTACTTCTCTTACATTTGTATATCATTGAATTGCTGTGCGAGTGGTAAATAGAATTCTTCATCAACTTAACTTTCATTGCCCCAAAACTAGATTAGAAAATGTTGGCCTTATATCGACAATTCCTGCTGAAGCTCTAAAATATTTTGCAAGAGCGATGACACTGTCAGTATTTCAAAGAATTTCTTAAGATATGGGCTACACGTGGACGTTTTTAACATTTTCTACGCACTAAAATTGTACTGTAAAATTGTATAGCTAGCGTCCAACTGCTGATGATAAAAGTGTAGTGCAGTACTGCGATTCTCAGCTACACAGTCTTGTTTTCTTTTAGAAAGCTCTCAAACTAAGCAGCCGGCTCATTTTCAACGTTTTTTGCTGGTGAACAATGTAAAGAAAGAGTTGTTCAACTGTTCTTTGAAATATAGAACTTTGTTGATCTCTGGAAAATTACTTTTAGTGCTGCAGGACGAGAACACCGAAGCTCATACCAAATTCCAAATTTGGAATGAAAGTATTGCAAGTACTCATGTTGCTAATTTGGCAGTATAAAGCTTGCGTCAACAGCAACTGTAAATTTGTTCTCATCGCTCTAGTTTACATCGGATCCTTGTGAAAGAAAAAATGTGAATTTTTACTCACTGAATATCGAGCGTTTGTTTTATCTCACGGAGCACGCAAAGCATCGCTGGTCACAAAATGCACGTTAGGTGAATTTCCTTGCAGTCATTGTGCTCAAGATGGTATAAGTTCTTAGAAAAATAAGTATACCATCGCCAATTTTTCTCGGAAAACAGAAGCAACTAAGCTACGTCCTGTACAGCTGCGATTTATCAATTTTTTCTTTTTGTACAATTTTACTGGAAAAGAGGAGCAAATAAAGCCGTCCTATTCCACAAAATCCATACAGAAGTGTTGGTGATGTCGAAAATTCTTCATAACCCTTAATTCACTACGAAAAATATTTTTACGGTGCTTAAATAGCAATGAAGAAGAAAACTCGAAACTTCAGAAGCACGTCATCAATAAAGCAAAAGAATGTTTCAAAAATTAGCAACTGTGTATACAAGTTAATTGCCTTTCATCACAATCGAACTTAACTTCCTATTATACCTATGACCGATATTAAACGACAATATTCAGTAAATCTCACTAAACTGTGTCAAAAAATCCTAAAGCGAAACTATAAAAAACAGCGGACAATCCTATTTATATTAAATAAAATTCATAAAGAATAATAAACCCATGTTAGACGGGAACTCAAAATAATTTAATTGGTAACACACAGATTTCGGTAAGGCAGCTTGTACAATATGACTCTGTATCTGATTTGGTGGTCTAACAAACAGTAATCAGTTTCAAGTGCATTGCCTGGCCGATGAAAACTCGTTATGCGTCGTTATCACTGAACAAGGTATAGGATCGTCTTTTGATCAAATAACAGTTTCTATCCTAACTGACATCGATTTTTTATTGCTTCTGTCGTTAATTTTGGCCAAAGTAGAAGTAGCCGTTGACCCATTTCGAGCTCATTCTATACATTCTTGATGTGGTTTGAATATGCCAAACTCTAATGATCGCTTAATATGTTTTTATGAAATCTCATGCTCAAAGAACCACTTTTTGGCGATGATGGCAGGGGTAATGTCAGCATTGTCGATCTGAACCGTGTCATCGTCATCAAAAACATAGGAGTTTATTGAAGGGTGAACTCGGTCGTACAGAATCTGCAAATAGTCGCAGGATGTCATCTTACTGCGGCAGAAGGTTACAGATCTTTCTCCTCCACAGCTGCTAGACGATTAAAAGCAATGAAATTCATTCAAGCAATCAGAAGTGGCGTTCATCTATGAAAGCTCCATAGTTATTGAAAAGGCACAAAAATGCTGGGGTGGAATTGATTCCTAAATATAGGATAAGTAAGCATAATTTTTCAAGAGAATTTAGTGAACTGATGATGCTAAAATTGTCACGTTTTGATAGGAGTTTAATAAATTATGTACGAAGAAAAGACGACACTGCTTTCAATTCGAAAGATACAATTTCAATAGTGAAATTTGATGGTAGCAACATGATTCAAAGATGTTGCTTTCTAAAAATAACTGAGAATATGACACAAATTGATGGTAGAATGAATGCCGCTGCAAATTACGATATCTTGAAAACAAATTGGTTTGTTTCACTTGAAAAGATTGAACTACATGAAGATTGGGTCATCCGAAAAATAATAATTCTAAGCCGACAGAAAAATCTACGAAGAAATGGTCGACCAAAAATAATATTATGCTAGAATGGCCGAGTCAGTCCCAAGACACAGATTTCGTCTTCTGACTCTTTTACCCGATAGGGAATTTGTGGCATTCTGTGAAAATTCAAGTCCGATCGAGAGCTCTCCCAAATGTTTAGAATTTTAAGAGCATATACGAATAATAATAGAATAAAATAGATCAAGAATTTTAAATCAGTAATTGATAAATACAGGAAGAGGTTGGTAATGCAAATAATGTCTATCCTACAAAGTAAAATAAAAAATAACTAGTTGTAGTACAGTAAAATAGTTTTTTCATGCCACCAAATGAAAAAATATATTTATATTTCTTTCTTATTGCAATTTTCTTGGTTTACTATATATTTATATATATATATATACATATATATATATATATATATATATATATATATATATATATATATATATATAACCACTATGCATCAGTATACAATTATGACATGAATAACACCTTCTTTCTTGGGAGTAAATTGTACGAAAATTTTATTTGTTAACGAATATTTCAGCCCTATACTAAAGAAAAACGAATACTTGTGCCTGCTACTTTTTTATTCACTGAACTTGCGTAAAAAATGGTAAGATCTTTTATTGCAAAACTCTTGGAATAAGCCTTGTTAGTAATATGTGAGAGATGAATTTATGTTTAGAAAGACGTTGCATGCAGCGTCAAGTTCTCTCTAACCTAAAAAGAATCTTCTGCAATGGAAGCAAAACAGCAGAAGTTGCATAAATTTATAAAGTTTGAAAGGAACCTTAAACATGCATCAGAACAATGAAGTGTTACTAGACTTAGCTCATACCGATTAGCATTTGCGACGTGACTTGAGTTACAGAAGCAAAAATATGCATTGAATTCTTCTCCTTAGGCGAAGAACGGGCAGACCTTGTGAATAGGCATATTTTTCGGTTCTTTCGTTTTGAAGATTTTACTGTGATTACGTTGCATGACGAACTGAATTTATCTACGATTTTAGTATGTGGGTATAAGCTGAATTTTGAAAAAGTGATCTTTAATTCAGTTTGAGCGTGGTCAGAATTGCAGTATGACTCTTTTCACAGTTATACTCTATGTTGCCAGAAGCCTTGACTCAAGTAACGTTTTTAAGGCATAAAGATGCTTGCATTAAACGAACAAAGCAACAATAAGGAATTGAGTTATGGATATATCCCTGAAAATATTAGCAAAACACCTCTGCAAATCATCATAGAGAAACACGTATTACTACTACATATCACATAAACTACTGACATGATAATAAATGCGCAGTCAAGTGCATTGGTTGTGTGCCCCTTTCTAGTGAAAAAAATTGTCGTTTACATAAACATGCATTTAAATACAAATTATGAAGTCCAATAAGTTGATTTTTTGTCATGATCAGTCTCAAAGAATATTCAGCATACGGAGATATCATTGATTACAAAATTCATAATAATTTTCAAAAGTATAAGGATACGCAGCATGAGGTTGACCTTCTTTATTACATTCAAGTTACTAATCCTCTGAATCTTTTACCACTAACCGCTCACAATTTATCAATAAAACACTTAGAGGTTCTCAGGGTTATAACACATAATTGAATAAAGTTTACATACATTATGCCTACCATGAATACGTTCTACAAAAGTTGTTCATAACTCTGTATTTGCATACCGAAAATTTCATGTCATCCTCTGAATTTAATGTTCCAACAAGATTTAGTTTGATGAGCACGTTCGGAAATACTCCTAAGATTTAAGTCAGAACACATATCTATAGTAAGTGGCTATATTTTTTGTATTTTCACCAATGTTCAATTTGATTAGTCATTTCTTAGAATTTAACGATTGCATAAATCCATGCTCTCATATGTGGTATTACCTATATGAAAAAAGACTTGAAAACTCAGTTTTCAGAATGATAGATTTAATTTAACAAATTTAACATGATCATCATTCGAAAAATAAGTTCATGAAAACATTACACAAAACAAAATAACTTAATAACAATGTTAATGGACAAAAAACATAACCTCTCATTGTGATAGCTTCTATTGAACGTTTTTTATATTTTTCATTCTAATTCAAAGATGTTTGTGCTGGGACATAATTCCATTCTTTAATGGCATTCTGCCCTAACTGTTGAAGATTTTTCGGAATCCAACGATGTATCTGAACTTTTCATTCTCGTCATATATTTTCCAGTAAATTCAAATCAACATTCCTCAAACGCTATGGCAAAACTTTAATTTTTTTCTGCTGCCCTACGGTTACAGATTAAAACCTAGGTTTGGGGTCATTTTCGTGTTAGTATTCAAACCGCCTACCGAGTCAAAGAATTTACCCTGGTAACTTGAGACTTTGGATTCAGTATCCTAATGTAGTCATCAGATTTCATCAGTTCTTTTATTGAAATTAAATTGAACTTTCCAGTTAAGCTGAAACAGCCCCGAAACATCATGCAACCACATTCATGTTTAGCTATTGGCACTGTGTTCCTTGGAAAAAACCTCGCCTTGAAGACTTCAAATCTTGAAAAAATATCATTATCTCCAAATAATTCATTTTTTTTCTCACTCCAAACAACGTTGCCAAAGGAATTTCCTTTGTCCAAGAAATTCTTTGTAAAATTTTATCACGCAAAGTCGTTGTATCATAGTACCAAATTCTTCAAACTTCTTGGTGACTTATTGTACTGTAGGTCGAGTGATAGCTAAACATTTTGAAATAATTCACGTTTTTATTAACAAGCTTTTGAGAGCCAATGATCTTTCGTCTTAAATCAACGCTCTCGTCTTAACCATCCTGCAGTCAAAGTGAGAATGACAATGATGATGCTTATTGTATTACGTTATGTTCGTTACTGGAACTTTCTAGAATACTCTTGTGAATAAATGTTCTGCAAAGCTTTACACATCAAATAAAAATGTGAGTTCCTTTTGAATTGATGTCTTTAAAACGGATTTGGTTTATTGTACGCGTATTTTTGTCAGTTCATGTTTCACATGATGTTCATGTTAAATTTCATAAATTGAATCAGTAGCTCTGAAAACTGAGGTTTACATTCCTTATCATACACTTAGTACATTATAACGAGTTTGAAATCATACGAGCAATAAATTCTAAGAAATGAATAAAAGTATTGAACATTGGTGGATATACGAATAACTTTGTTGCAAACTGTATGCAACGAAACGTACTCTCATTTTCAAGTTAGTTTGTCTTTTCTCTCACCACCCTGAGCATATGGGTAAAACAAATTGAGGTAAAATTTTGTTGGGAACCATATACGACTGTCCACGACTGGCGTTATTGGCACACAATATTTGATAGCTCCTGAAAACTGGCACTTCATTGAAACTTCGTCGATTACCCATCACAGCGCATTAGGCTACCGCTCTCGAACCTCCAAAGCGAAAGGCTCTGCTTGTGAGAACGAAAATTCTCATAAACGTTAAAGTTGTTACAAGTCAAATAAAAATAGGACAGTTTTAGCAGTAAAGTGACCCCTGTCTGAATCAAAAACAGAGTTTTAAGTTTTCGTGATGCTGATAATAGTCAATTATTATCAAAAAATAATAATGGTAATAATTTCAGAACAAATATTTATTAACTTTGGTATGGTATGACTTCTATAATTCAGTTAAAAATATCATTCATTTCATAGCTATGATCTGAAATCAGCTTTCAAAAATATTTTTAGAATCTTTATTTGCAAGTTCACATTCAGCGATCTGAGTAGAGCTGTAAAATCATGATATAATAATAGACTACTAAATAACTTTAAAATCCTTGAAAATTTAGAAAACTTTTTTAAGCTAAACATATGACATCCAAATTCACGATTTAAGCTTACTAGATTACTGCGTAGCAAGCAAAAATCAACATTACCATAACCCAAGTACTAGCGGCACAGAAGACTACCATTGTTGAGATCATTATTCTACTTTGTCAAGACCACTTAATGTAGACGTGTCAACGATTTTCGTCTCGGTTCTAGAAAATTGACACGGCTGAAGGTGAATTCACGAAACAAATATGTAAATAAAACCAGCAAAACTTTGGGAACAATTTTTTTTACAATGTCCTCGTTTACCGTTAAGCTAGAATTGTTTCATTTAAGTACCCTTGAGTATGTCCTTTAGTTAGGTATGTAGTGTAGTTAGTCAGTGTCGTTTGTGAAACTATCCCTTGAAGAAGTAAATACCACACTTTAGACAGCTCGATTTTAATTTTCTATTGTTTCTTTTGTGTTGTATGTATGCCACCGTCATGAGCAGCAAAACCATGGGAGATTTCGTTAGGGGGAATTCTGTTCATCGTCACCACTTGAGCCCGGGGGAACCTGGCAATTCTTTGCACAGCTGAGAGCCAAAACAGTTCGACCAACTGAAATGCGTCTCTCAGTTGCATTTTTTGACCATCATTTATCCATTAAATGAATAAGGAAAAACCAGAAACTTCGTAGTCTTAGTATAGTACGTTTAGATTTTGTATTTACACATACTTTGGAGTTTTCTGAATTGTTCACGGTGAGATATAATTTTCCATTCACTTTGTTTTTGTTTGGGTATCTTAACATCGGTCAAGGAACATGTTCTTCAGCTCTATCCCTGTGAGGTGCATGGGTAGCGAATAAAGGGCTACACTTATCCGCCCAAAATACCTCCTTCCTTTTGCCAATGTCCGTATCAAAATTATAAGTAAGAAGCAAACTTAATTTATGCTGCAGGCAAAATATTTTCATTAGAAATGAGTTATTGCTCCCTGATCTTACGTTAACTTTTTCCCACAAATGTCAGCAATTTTTCAGATTCTGCCATACTATAGAAGAAACGAGGCAATGATCGAAAACTTAGGTAGATAAATTGTTTTATTTAACCCCAGTATTTCATTCAGTGTCTCTAATTCATCATTCTCGATACAAATTTGAATTCAAATGTATGCATATACCTGTGTTAAAAGTTCATTTCAATTTTGTTCATAAATCAAGGGATAGTTTTTAATTCGGTTAACAGAGAACTAGTAGAAATGAAGCTATACGTGTATTTTAAATGAATTCGAAGGCTGTCCCCTGAATACTGTTAGCACCAGAGTGGACGACAAATTGTTATTTAACAAGTTTGTCAGTAACTTCATCAAATCAAGTGTTGCTTATACTTTCAAACTTTCCATCGAAGAAATAAACCTTAAAGGCTTCTAGTGGTATTAACCTATTTTATTAGTTGAATGTAGTTTCAGATTCAAAAAATACTGCACAAAGCATGTGTATTATTTTCATCAGAAGTTTTCAAATTTATGAGAAGTAGAAATTTTGTCCTTGGAGAGTGTCCAGACTATCCAAAGAGTTTCATAGACTAGATAAGCTCCTCAAAAATTAGCACCTGGATTTTACACCAGTTATGTGACGGAAATTTTGAGGAGTCGATCACGGAGATATTCAAATACAGGGTGTCTCAAAAAAATGTACTCACCCTTTAACCGTTGCTAACATACTGTCTTCTTTGTGTTGCAGGTGTGAGGTTCGAACCGTTGCGAACATGATTAAATGTAATTAAAAAATTATGCTCGCAAAGGTTCGAACCTCACACCTGCAACACAAAGAAGACAGCATGTTAGCAACGGTGAAAGGGTGAGTACATTTTTTTGAGACACCCTGTATTTCTGGTCGTCTGAAGCTTACAAGGTACGTCAGTTTTCGCTCCTGAAGCTGTATTGGGAATCTGTTGTATTTTCATCTCCTATAAACAAAAATCCCTACAAAAATTATTTACAGTGGATAAATTTAGTAAATTTTCCATGTATTTTGAACATTGAATTGATCTGTTTAATTGAAAAGGCTCGAGTAAGGCATATGAGGCCAAAACTAATGACACTACATACTATTAGTGACTCACATTTCGGGCCAAATTTAGTTCTCCATGAGCTCATTTGTTTCCTGCACAGACTGCCTCGCCGCTCCAATCAAATATAATTATTGTGGGTCACAAGGATCATAGAGCACAGGTCATGCAGGCAGGTGCCGAAATTACCTCATCTCTAGCGTAAGCGAGACAAATTGTCTCTACTGAATAGATGATGAATCCAGGGAGCTCGTCTCAATTTCTGCCCATTTGCAGTCGCTGGCCATATTCCGACTCGTTACTCTTGATCTGGATGCTAGGCCAGTCAGCTGTGTAGGCTAGGCAGCAAGATGGTTCAATCTCCAGGCACTGATAATCCAATTTCATCAGGTGCACACAATCACCCAAACACCAGCCATGACTTGTAAATAATGTTTGTTCATAGATACATGGAGAACATGGTTCCAAATTAATTTTTTGAGGTTTAAATAATGTGCCTGGTATAGGTTTAGAAATTCAATTCACTATTTTATAAGTTCAGGAAATTCATAACAACCGTAACGATTTATCAACAAAAGAATTTTACAATTTTCTTTTTCCATTGTTCTCTCTAATAATCGTACTTGAGTGCTCGAGAATTTTAGTATATATTCATGGCGAATGAAAAACAGCATATGTATGAAAATATAATTTTAGGTATTTGCAAAACGTAGTAGATATGAACTTGAATTTTGGCACAGGTATCATCATGTCAATGCCCTAGTTATCAGTATTGTATCCAACTGAGAGAGACAAACTCAAATGTTCTCGCCGTTGAAACTATGCAGACATCAATAACATTAACTTTATTACTTCAATACTAAATGGGGTGCATGTAAATCTCACACAATACTTCAGTTGTTCTCGATGTTACTCAGTGAACAAAACCCTTACGAGTATGTATGATAATTGAGGCACTCCGTGCCACAAAGGCAAAGACGGGACCAACTAAAAACTTCATTTTCTATGCTATCGCTTGATTTGTTACCCCTGGCTAGTAATGA
>VCRD01000004.1:442230-535063 GCA_006783055.1 Trinorchestia longiramus | reverse complement strand
CAAAAGCAAGCTTTAGAAAACTCGTAAATTTCATTATCTCTGTAGTATGCACACAAAATTATGAAGTGCCATTGACAGCTGCTACGTAAAACTACGTTATGCTTATATGGTCTGGAGAGTATGAGGGACAATGGTGATCCGTGCGACTTGAAATCAATCAGTCACCAAACTTGGATTAAAGAAACTGAAGACACTGGGCTGTCACATGGCATCTAGCGTGGATGGTTGGGGAAGAATTTCATCCTGAATGCCTTTTGAAGCTTTTGATGGTCTGGAGCTGCTCAAGTATGAAGATGATGAACGATGACTGTTGCTCAGTGAATGGAGAATTTTGTATCCAATGAAAATTGAGGCTGCGTACTTGAACTATTTTGAATGATGCAGTTTTTGAGATGAAATAATAAATATACATAAAATGTCATGCTATATTTCATGTCCGATTTCTTCGGTAGCGCAAATACCCTTGTTTGATAAAAATATAGCGTTTAAATATTTCTTATGAATTATTGTTTTACCATCACTGTTTGCAGGTCATATTATGCACCTAATTAGTGCGCTTCGAGATCAGGCCAGCACCCACGACGATCATAATATTATCTTACCTAAATCTTTCGAATTCATATTTTTATATGTAGAAACCTTATGTACATATAATGATTATTCCTCCGTACATATTTATAAAATGTTGAAGTCTCAGCAAAAATGGGAGAGGGTTAAATGATTAAGAAATTGGGTCTACAGACCCTTACCTTAAAATAGATGACTCATAGTTAAACTAACTAAATGAACTGCATTAAGCTCTTAAAAAAATTAATATTAAATGTTCTCTGCAGTTTGTTTGTATTTTGCAACGACTGTTCTATACAACCCATTCCTGTTTTTTGTTAATAGCGTATGTTTCGTGAAACTTTTTTCACAAATAAACTGACACCCAGTAACAGAATTGTAGAATATTAATGAGTAATTTCTCAACATCAGGATAGCACATAAACATGAATACTAACATAGTGATTACATTAGCATCACTCATCGAATTGATACGCAATGAACTGATATATTTTTCTGTATTGTTGATTGAACTCACCTTACTCTTCTGTAAGACAGTTGTCTGTTCGCTGCTGTAAGCTCTAAGTTGCTGCGTAATTTTATAAAAAATAAATACTGGCACTGATTACTGAGTTGCTCTACTCATGCTCAACACCAATCATTTTGTATTATAAAGTTTCCTGATTGCTACTACAGTAATTTCAATTATTGGCATCGATGATGAAGCTTGACTTGACGCTTGTGTATGTTGATGCGTGTTTCGCTTATACAAAACAACAATCCTACAACAACTGACGGAAAATTAATACTTTTTTACCCAACTACTCGTCCGATGTGACTTCTAGATAAAACCATATACTTTTGTCAGAAATTTTTGTATGTATCAATGTAATGAAGTTTCAAATGTAATGTGTAAGGTGACCAATAATTATTTATCTGTAAACACGTTATATTTCATTAGTTATATCTGCATCTCAACGAAATTCAATTTAAAATCGTATTTGTCAGCATCTGCTCTCTGGAAAATACATTCATCATCATTTTCTGCCAGTCAACTTCAAAATATAATCCTGAAAGCCTACTCAGCTGGCTTTTGCATGCGCAATATGATTTGGAACTTCTAAAAAATGAAACATACGCATTTGATTTAGGTATTTTATGGTTTCCTTATTGATCCATCTGGTGATGACTATACCTGCTTGGAGTAGCAACAGGTTACTCAAGGTGCTATAAATTGACCGCTAGGACGAAAAACTTAAAAATGACTCGAGTGTTTTGAGAGAACTCACTAATGCGATTAGGTGACCTCAGGCTTCGCTGTGTAACCAGCTGATCGTGCTGGTAATCGCAAAAGCTGCAAAATCCGGACCCTGATTACTTCCTTGGGGGTAGAAAAAGTTAAGGCCTAACTTGGTAGGACTAGAGCACAGACTCGGGTCGTGATGTCAGGCTGTGTTTGTTACAGTTGACACGGTCGTGGTTCCACTGCTGGTTCACCTGGGGCCGAATGCATGAGGGGCAAACACCATTTTTCTTCACGAACCTGACATTCCAATATGAGTATAAGTTTTTTTTGACTAGAAGGAAAATTCTTGCATGAGTGCCAGCTGTTGCATATCTTCCTAAGTTGTACTCGCTCGCTTCTAACCGTACATTTCATTGAAGAAAAATGTGTGCGTTATGTTGATTCTTAATACTAAACGATAATTATCATTTAAATGTTAATAGCGGAAAAGAACATTATGTTAAGTTCATGTTCCGCACATAAAAATTTGTTGTCCATCTCCTTTTTCTCAAGCTTCCTCTTTTGTCGATCAAACGAACGTTACCCTATCTTTCTACAGTTGATGCCACGGTCAGACTCGCAGCTTAGTGTAGTTGAATTAAAAGCTTCTGGCTCCATTTGCTAGTGCACGAACTATTGCTTCGCTCAAGAAAGTTTAAATTGAGAACTTTTTTACGTTAAATAAATCATACCAATCACCCAGCAAATTGGTAGGGAATGGAAAATTAATTTGCTTATATTTAATAATTGGGCATCAGACAATTTAAATTAATTGTCATGGTTCATAAAATTAGAATTTACACTGTCAATTACGACTTATTATGAATAGAATTACACAAAACGAATATTAGAAGTTACGCTGTAAAATTATCAAGCTGAAATATTTTTAAATATTCGTTTAATTTTAACTTTCCGCGATGAAAACTAATTGAGTTTTCAACTAGTACCATGCAATAACTCTCATATACCATACAATTTATACCTCATCGTATACCTCTCATATACCTCATATCATATACCATACAATTTATGCAATTAAATACGTACCATGCAATTTAATATACATATGTATACAAAAACTCATCAGTTTCTAGCTTTGTGAATCATTTTACTTATTCTATTGAAGTCCAGCTTCAGTTCTACGCACTTAACCTTCGGTATTTGTTTCACACATCTATAACTTGGCTGTAGAAGCTAGGGCCGCAGGCCAAGCCACGTTCAGAGATACATTCTCCAAAACTACTTGGACACGAAGGCCAAATTCCGCGGAACTCCGCTAATTTCAAACACAGCAAGTTCTCGATCCACGTCGGTGTTCTCTTTCTAAGCTTGAAAGTCGGCTGTATGACGTAACATCCCTTCTAAAAAGAATTGAGTACATTTTCCGTAAAACAAAAAAATGATAACAAAATAGTTAAATAATATAGATTTATTTCATAATAATAGGTAAAAAAAAGCACACAAATTTATACAGAGTAAAACCTACGGAAAATAAGTAAATTAATGTAAAACTCATAAAGCTGCACGATAAACAAACTGCATAATACAAATTCTCACTTTTTGTAAAATCTACATGAGATTTTTTCCATGACACATGTTGTAAAACTTGGGGAAAAAGTTAACTAATGCATGAAAAAAAAACATAAAACATTCTTACTAAGAGAAAGAAATTAATAAATATTCAAGACTGATCCAGCCGAACTACGTACAGTAGTTTGTCGCTCGTAGATCTTTGAATTTACAGTATATTAAAGTTAGTGGAAATCGCACCGTAAGCTTAACACTATTTATCGGAACGACCCCTAACCAAAGACCTGATGTATTTTTGTCGCCAGAAAGCTAGCTGCTGTTGAAACCAGCACCTCTCTGATTGCTATGTATCTGAACTGCTTAGCTAATTTAAATATTAGTCTGCAATAAGCATGAATGTTTACATTACGTACTAAAACCAGGTCTTTGAATAACTGAATTCATTTGGACGCATTTATTTTCTGCGTTCAAAATCTGTATACTGCTTGAGCAATGCAAGTGGAACTTAATTGAACTAATCTGTCATTAACACTTAATTTTCTTTTCAATTTTTAGGAGAACTCTTTGCAGTGATCTCATATGAAAAAGACGCGATTCGAATATTCATTTACTCACTCGGAACCAAAATATCATTTATGAACTGACATGTGTGCTTTCTGTGTATGACTTCGATTCTAGTGACTATAAAACAAGACATATTCTGCACATCGTACATAGTTCCGGAGAAAAGGTAGAGAGACTAATAGTTTAATTACTCGTCACTTTTCTAATTAAAAATTGTTAACTCTGCACCCATAGCGCTGTTTGGTACCATATTCATCTAGAGACAACACGTTTGTACTTGACAGCTATTGTAACTTGAATGTGACACAGGAATATCATTCAAATTATACCCTAAGAGACCAAATCAATTTAAATTTATGTGATCTCAACCGTTACACATAATGTTTATCCTTCCTAATATGATATAAATGATTTAAATAATAATCAATTCGGTTTCTAAATGATGTGTGTTTTATCAGTGAAATAAAACTTGATATTTTACATGACAAAGAGAGAAGGTGTGTCAAGTGCAGACCGGTGGTCAGCAGACGGGATGTATTTTCTGTGATTTATTTTTTGCATATTAACACTTTAATGAATTGTAATACTAAATGTGGGGCTTATACAAACAAGGTAACAAGGTTAAGCAAAAAAAGCAGACCATTAAGCTATACTAACCTACTTTGAGAGTACAAAATCATTAACAGATTCTGTAACATCTGCATGAGTGAAGAAAATAGTTATGATGGGCAACATAGAAACAACATGACTCCCTCTGAGACCTCTAAAGCACCAATGTAATTTAATGTCAAATAAATTTTCAAAAAACTCGATAATTTATTGGTATAATGAAACTTCTGCACAATGCTGACGCACACACCAAACGATATTTCGTGTCCTCTTGGGGTACCAAATAAAGTGAAAGACCAAATAAAAAGAAGCGAAAAATTTGACGGGATCCAATGTCGATGATAAAAATGACCAACGAAGCTAAGAAATTGTCGAAAACAAAATTTAGCCAATGTCCAAAAATTTAGAGACGACACTTTTTCGAAATGAATAAAGAAATATTGTCGCTGCAAATGAGAAGGGACTTGTCAGAAGTACGTTCATACTGAATTGTATTGGCAACAGAACGTTGTAGAGCATCGTCTTTAAGAGCGAGAAACTTCACGGTTAGACACACTCTTAATCATCAAAATGATCGATTTCTTCCAATAAAACCCCAGTTGTCCCCTCCACCCTTGAGAAAATGTTTTAAAAAACTCAGAAACCAACCTCTACAGCGGATTGGGCAGCCGTTTTAAAAAGAGGGTGCCTCTTCTTTGTGTTTGTGCCTTAGGGAATGAAAGTCAACGAAAAACCGCGTAGAAATAAATTTTCACAATCACTTTTATGCAATGATTCAAAGTAACTTATAGTGAAGACATTTGGACTCCAACGGCATTGAGCGACTGACCATGCAGTTCATGTAACACAGTGGTGTTGAAACAAGTGTTTGTTGAAACAACGCAGCCACCGTAGTCGAGTGGTATGCGGCCCGTGTTCTGTATCGGGTCTCTGCTTGTGCAGAAAAACTGCGTGCGGGTTCGAAACCCGGCAATGAATACGAGCTGTTTCTCGTTTCACGCCGTGAGCTCGCACTTATCGGTAAGACCTCAACTCATCGCCCATGGACACATCCCAGGATCGTCGAATGGAGCTCACCATCATCCTTACTCTAAGAATGTTAACCTTAAGAATTTAAAAACCAATGTACTAAATGTCTATGTACTGTGTACTTGATTGGAAATAAAGATTGTTTGTTTTAGCCTCCGTAGTTGACAACGAACGCCTCAAACATCACTAGATCTAGAAAGCTTTGACTATTCTTTTTGGTTAACGATTGAGTAGCCTGCTTTACTCCTAGCCTTAATATTGAAGCTCTAAAGGTAAAATTGAATTGAGTTCGGAAGAAAATAGCATTGAAAATTGTCTGTGCTGCTTTCCACAATCCATCTAAAAATCATCGAGAGATATTGAATGTCATCATAAACAGTATTCAATTAAATATATAAACGCAGTTGTTGTCTGGTCCACCTCCTATTCATCAAAATTAATTTGGATAACAAGTTTTTCCGGTAACAAAATCATTTTATTTGGTAACAGTTTCTATACTTCAACTTTCGTAGCAGCCGAATACTGGACTACTGAATAATATATACTGGTGAATTCTAGGTGGCATGTGTGATGTAATGCAACTACGGAGTCAATTGTTCAAAAATTTCAATTTTCAATAAACTAATCCTTTTAATGATAACTTTTTGGAATCAATAGTGATATGTTCTTAAACTGTTTCTTAGTTTTTTTCAGTTTGACATGTGCCAGTGAGACGCATTTTTGTTAGAATTTACATAGACTATGGGAATTTTTCTCATATTTTCGCTAAAAATTGATTAACATGGTGTGCCTCAAATATTCTTCAGAAGAATTTAAAATTTCTTACACGAACTTTGAAAGCTGGGTGTCTATTATTTCCATCACTACGGTCTCGCTGTACGTACATAGTTTCCTAAAGCTTAGGCAACTTCCAATGTACCGGACAAAAATCGTGTCCTAATTCATCGACGTGTGTAATATATTAACAGAAAGTTAAAATTGTGTCATAAACCATCGAAAATACTCACTTATTCCCGCAGGAAAAAAGGACGTTTTGCTGCACAAGCACAGCGGATGGAGGGTAATGGCGTGGGATGTGTTTGCATTATGGGAAAGGCTTCCCACGGTAGATTATTTACGAGACGCAGCGAACTGTTTATCGCTGTAAAGGCCACTAGCGATACTGAGGCATTAGGCTGTTGGGAACTAACGCACGCCGGCGTTGACACAACTGATATATGGGAACACACACTTTGCATGGGAAACATTTGCATCTTTACTGAATTTCTGGATGCTTAAAAGTTGCAATTTTATTTTCACTTGCAAGTGAGCTAGAAAATGAATTCCCTCGCAGGAAACGTCATGTGCTTTGAGCAAATGAAAGCTGTGTAAATTCTCTTTAGAAAGCATGAGCACCAGTCTAGTAGGTAGAAATGAGTTAGCATCATGACGCAAAGCAGTGAAGAAATGCAAACTTTTCTTAATGGGACAAATTACGAGGGCATCCCCTCTGTTCAGTGAGCAAGCATTCCCCTGTTATAATTGCTGAACCCCCCTAACGGAATATCTGAAGCAGCTTATTTCATCACGAAGCATTGACAAGTACACGTAGTTCAAAGAAAATCTAAAATCTACGTTACACGTCTGAATTCTAATCGAATGCAAAAAGTCATTTTTAGATGTACATGCAGTCTTTGAATCTGGAATATCTGATTTTACAAAATATTAAAATCTTAACTTCGATTACATCAACTACGAAAAATAAGTTGGTAACCGAAGCTGCTGCATTATTGCTTTAATGCTCGTTCATCTTCAGTGGATGATATAATGGCCTCTGAAATAATGGCAAGATTTATCTTGTCGCTAGATGAACCTCGAGGTGTTGACGTTGGTGGTAGAAATATACTCGTATATACAGATGGAATAGAATAGAATAGAATAGAATAGAATGAGGCTATAGGAACGAACCTTCTGGTCCATTTGGGTCGGATAATTACTTTGATAATTATTCGGTTGTTTACCCAAGTCCCATGCCGTATTTCTAGCCGCGTCAACCATGTCGGCAGCGGGATTCGAACCCGGGTCTTTCCGCTCGCAAGCAGATTCGCTCACCAGTCGACCAAGCTGGTGATAGAATTCCTTTTAATCCGCATTAGCAATTGATATTGTTTTCCTTTTATGTCTAGCGTGTCTATGAATTGTTTGTGGTTACTTGGGTGAAATAATACGAGGTTTAAATGAGGTTTTAAGGCATTTTTAAGGCATCGCTTGAAATAACGGCATTTTTTATTAACTGGTAACTGCAAAGGTCTCATGGATGCCAGTTAAAAAGAATTGCACTGCATTTAGATTTTTCGACCGAAATTTTGTGATTCACCATGTCATTCATTATGAAATTATTTCCCAACCTGCCTAAAATATTTAAAATTTGCAAATTTCCTGGGCGCATTTGATTATCTTAAACTCAAATAATTCAGACATCAATATATGCATTTTTTTTAAATCAAGTCAAAATCTTTCTCACTCCTATCACTGAAGATCAATAATCATTTAATTTCAATTTTAATTGATCTACTCTTCTTGTTTAGTTGTCGTGATCTGTCTTTACTTTCGTGAAATGTATTACCTGATCCATTTCGATTTTCTTATATATTTAGGCAAAGGGATTCATTTCATTTTTTCCTAACATGAATGAACCATTCCTTACGAGCCCCAATATGATGGTAACATTCCGGAATTGAAGTGATGGAAAAATTTAACTAATTCTACAGCTTGTAGTAAAAGTATTAACTACTCTGCTATTATTTCATATGCTTGCGCTGTCACAGTTCACTCCTATTAAGAATAGAATGAGGCTATAGGAACGAACCTTCGGGCCCATTCTTGGGTCGGATAATTACTTCGATAATTATTCGGTTGTTTACCCAAGTCCCATGCCGTATTTCTAGCCGCGTTAACCATGTCGGCAGCGGGTTTCGAACCCGGGTCTTTCCGCTTGCAAGCAGATTCGCTCACCAGTCGACCAAGCTGGTATTAATGTTCAACACATACATCGAATCTTTACCCATCATACTTTATCTATCATACTTTACCTATCATAGATTGCTATCCTAAGGATAAGTTTTCATTATCCGCATTAGCAAAATAACAACATTTTACAACGATTGATTTCCTCGAGCACCTTCAGAAAATAAATTCTGCCATCTTATTATTTATTCTATCAGAATCCTGCAGAAGGTACCACCTTTCAACTACTTCAATTCCTTTTTCTCAGTCAGTTATTATCAACTATTCTGATTCGTATCATACCTGTGAACTGCTCTTACTAAAAGCTGACCTACTTTTCTGAATTTGTTTGCGTTATTAAAATTGAATGCACCCTCCTGCCTCAATTAAACTCGTAGTTTACCAAAGTGTTTTAATAGTTCTTTACACACGTCTGCCACCTAATGTAAGCCACTACACAAGTAGCCGAAAGGTTTAAAAATGAATTTTAGATGAGCAAATGTTTATTCAAATTACCCACAAAATTTACTCCTCGAACTTTTCGTGTTACTATCACTCGACAGGCAGTGGTCAACCTCGTGGCCGTAGAGGTCATACGAATGGTTCTCTCTGACACCAGAATATTTGAAGTGTAGTACAATACGTGCCAGTTCTGTGATAAATCTTTATTTACCCTAGCGACTGCTTTACATTGACGATATCATAAATCTAAAGAAAATATTGTTACCAAAATGTAACTTTTAAATCTTTTGTAGTTTACTGCACGTAAACAGGCTGCCGATAGTTACGCAAAGTTAATGAATATTTCGTAATTTTTATTCAGTTGTTTAAATGTTTTTATTTAAATTGTCATTATTCAAAAATTCTGTAGCAATATTCTGTTATGATGAATGGTGAACAAGATCGTATGAGCATTTGAATTCTACATTTATTCATGTTACAACATAAACACAAGTTTCTTTTGGCCTCTATAAAAAATGGTCAGAATGTTAGACATCAGTTTCTAGACACTTAAACACGCGTACGGAAAATCACTTCTTGGTCAACGTCAACGGAAGTGTTCAGTGGATTTACAGGACATGCATTTTCAAGTCACTATGTCAGGATCGTTAAAGTAGTTGGGGTCTTGCGATACACAATGTCCTTATTGGTGTCCCATATGTAAAAATCTTTCAGTATCTTAATCCTCACTCATCTAGGGTTGAAATCACCGAAAAAACTAGATTTTTTTATCCTGATCGTTTTTATTGATTGCATGAAATGATCATAGGAAGTAACATTTAGACTGAGCTCTCAAGAATTTGTCGTATGTTTGCGGCTCACTCCAGTTTGAAGTGAACGTTGCGAGATAGTCTTCTTTGGCAAATGTGTGCACTGAACGAGTAACTTTCGTGACGTGCCTTTGCAAATTTTTTAGTAAACCCTATGTTTTAATTTGTTTTGTATATCAAATGACTAGTTTAATGTATCATCCCCACATCAGCGTCTCGTGGATAAATCTTGCTTACGTACTTAAGGGAGGCATCTTAGTGAAAATAGTAAAATTTTTCGACTTTCAGTTTTTGAGTTGTGATTCTTATGGTGGCAAAAAAGGAGCGTGATCGTTTGTAGATATTGATTTTCTCTTTCCAAAACTCTATTTACTTTTGTTTTAGCATGAAAACTGTAAGAAGAGATTGATTTGGGTTGAAAATGCAGAAAATACATTACTTACCCCTGAAATCGCCATTATTTCGAAAAAATGAGAAAAAGTACACGAATAAAATGTGTTTTGAATCCAATTTTACCCACTATGATGGGGTTAGTTTCGTTGTACCATGCATTCAAGCTTTTCACTTAGAAACTCCCCAAAAATTGTCTTTGCATGAAGTTTGACTTATGAAGTTAAACTGCAAGGCTATAAATTTATTGTTTGTCATTGCTGCACAATAGACCGACATGATCGATTCATCTGTACAGCGAGAGCTGAAAGCAATGTTGGATGGCTGCCTGGGGCACTGTGAAAGTGCTGTTCATCATCACTGAACATTATAAGGAAAATTGGTAGTTCCTATGAAAATTCACAGATTGAGATTCGACTAATTTGAAGTTATTATATAGATTTACGTGGAATTATTGTGTTTTAAATGAATATTTTTCATGAATATATCAGACCTTCAATTCTGTATCTTACCTACAGATAACATGACCTATAGATAGTACCCGTGGAAATTCGACGGTGTAAAAGTGACAAAATTAAAAATTTATGAAATAAAATACGTTTTCCAGTTTTATCTGTGGTACTATCAGAACCTGAATATTTTCCTGAATATGTACAGAACTTTCTTCTGTATCATATCTACCGATAACATGTCCACGTACGAGAAGAAAGTTTATAACGGAAAAAATTGTGTATTTTATAGTGATCTGGCGCTTTTGGTATCCACAATACCCACATATCATATATAATAGACAGTGTATCTCCATCCTTCTTTCTCTCTCTTTGTGTCCTTCCCATGTTTTCCCAACTATTATTGAATAAAAACTATCGAACTGAAATTAGAGCAGGTATGGCTGCATTATACGCAAGCCTTGTATTTTCGATACCAAAGAAGCCGAATCACTCTAATATGCTCAATTTTTTATGTTATTAGCTTCTATATCTAACATGACCATGTTATCAACAGATAAGATACCGAATGGAAGTTCTGTGTATATTTATGAAAAATATTCACGTGTAAAACTGAAAATTGCATTTTATTTCATAGATCCTTAATTTCATCACTTTTAAACCAAAGAATTTTAATGGGTACTATCTGGACCATTTTTTCAGTAGATAACATGCAAAAGGGATGTTCTGAATGAAATTAATAAAAAGTATTAATTTAAAACATAGAAATTCATCGTAAATCTTAAATGCATTCATCTACATATACAGGGTGTCCTCTAAAAAAGTAGCCAATTTAAAAATGCTTTAGTATGTAAAATATCACACTAAAAGGCTGAAATAGGTTTTATTAAAAAGAGCAAAATTTAAAGTTTTATTTTGTATCATAAATATGATATGGTGAATATACAGGTACATCTGTAGAACTTCAGTTTCATTTGCGGTTTATTAGCCCCAAGGATGGCATAATTAACAGTCAAACAGAGACAATTTGTCGTGAAAAAAATTATTAAATACGGATCTGTGATCACTACAATTCGTCAATTTCAACCAAGATATGGAACACGATTACCTAGAGGAACCGTTCAAACCAACTACATTAAGTGGAATGTTCACACCAAAGTGAATATTCCTTTATTTAAATTATGCACTGCGCAGTGAACATTCCACTTGACGTAATTGGTTTGAACTGTTATTTTAGGTAATCATGTTCCATATCTTGCTTGAAATCGATAAACTGTGTGATCACAGACCCGTGTTTAATCATTTTTTCCACGACAAATTGTCTTTGTTTGACTGTTAATTAGGCCATTCTTGGGGCTAATAAACCGGGAATGAAATTGAAATTGTACAGATGTACCTGTATATAAATTGCATCGCATGTATGATAATAAATAAAACTTTAATTTCTGTTCATCATAATGAAACCTATTTAAGTCTTCTACCATTAACATTTTATATAATAAGTGTTTTAAATCGGCTAATTTTTTGGCGAATATATTTTGGTATAATCGAAAATGTATCTCCATCTCTCTGTCTCTCTCTCTGAATCTGTGTGTCCGTTCCATTACTTCATATTTACTACTGAAGATAAATTATAGAACTGAAATCAGAACGGGTATGCATGTATTGCAAGCATTATATTGTGGATACTAGAGGCGCCAGATCCCTATAAAATACTCAATTTTTGTGTTATTAACTTTCTTCTTATACATGGCCATGCTATCGCTACATACGGTACAGAATGGAAGTTCTGTGTATGTTCATGAAAAATATTCAGATTATGATAGTACCACGGGTAAAACTAAAATATGTATTTTGTTTCACAGATTCTTAAATTTTTCACTTTCAAACCAAGTAATTCCAACGGGTACTATCAGGGTCATGTTATCATTAGATATGATACAGAATTGAAATTCCGTATATATTTATGAAGAGCATTCATTTAATACAGAATAATTCGTGATAAATTTTTAATACATCCATCATTAGAATAATTTCAAATTTACCCATTAATGACGAGAATTATTTACTGGATGTACCCTTCCCTTGCAATTTTTCAAGGCCAGCTGAACATGGTGTAATCGGCGTATAAGAACCAAACCTGTTTAGAAAATGTACAAGCTTTGTATTGAACCAATTAATCCACTAAAATCGATACTTGATAATACAGTTGAAATATGTATTTTTGTCCCCTGGTTCCAAATGGAACCGCTCGTCATTAATGGGTTAATCAACTCTAAATCATGGAATTTCCACGGGAACTGTCAAGTAATGCTTAAAATTCAGGTCTACCTGTTCTGATTTCAGCTCAATAATTTTCTTCAGTAATAGATACGAAGTAATAAGATGGACGTGCCATCAGTAACGCTGGTTGAGTAATCAAATAATTAAAGCTTAGTGTTGGTGTCTGTTGGCTGGAGCATCATCAGGTGTAAGGATAATGAGTGCAGGGATTCGTGTAAGTACAGTTTGATTTTATTCAGTCATAAAATGGGGAATTGCATGAATGAGTTAATGATTTCTAGTGTTTGCCACATCAAAATGTATCACCTAAAATTTTGATAATTAGATATATGTAGATACCTACTCTCAAAAGAAAAACTTTCTTGTCGGTGGATAAGTTTGAATCAGTGAAAGTGTTTTAATATAAAATTAGGTAACATCAGGGATAACTGAGACATTCTAGAAATTTAGCTTATACGACAAAATTCATTTCAAATTAATTCAAAGGGATTAGCAATTATCAGCATTTATGTTCGGATTAAAATACGAATATGCGTACTGAACTCTAAACTAACCTTAAAATCTTTTCGGGTTTGGAAATTACATCACCCGATAAGCTTTGTAATAAATTTGATGAACTGATTACAGAAAACGTGTAACAACAAAGCATGTTTCAAGATAATATCTAGTTCGTAACAAAGGATCATTGTTATCTAGTGTGGATTTTATTTTCAAATTTTCGTCAAGCTGCGTAACATGCACCGTGGCAGCAGATCATGGATGATATCAGAACTCGGAGCGGGGCGTGACGACCGGCGAAAGCGCCTCAGATGAAACCTGGCAGGGACGCTGGTGAAGGAAGCCTCTCAAGTTACTTTCTAGTTTGAGGCGCCGCGCTCACAAAAGTAAACACGACGCTTATTATGAAGAGGGCATATGGTAGAGACCATCTCTTTTCTCACGTATGAAAAGATTTAGAGCCAGAAGGACTTTAGGAGATAAAATATGTACGTATCGTTTTGAGACTGGTTTGGAGTTATGGAATAAATAAAAAGGAAGAAAATGCTCACAATTTATTGTTGCAAGGGGCTTAAAAGCATATGCATCGTCCTTGATATTAGGTTAGATTCCAATCAACAGGAAAATCTGAAGTGCGTACTGAAAAGTTAGATGTTGGTCAAAGTCCTAGCGACTTATGCAGCTCAAATTGACTCTTTTAAATTGAGGTAAAAAAAATTGTGCATAATCATTAATTAAAAAGGAGCAAATTGTAGATATTTATTGAGTAAAATGGACTAAAAGTTTCGTTGATTTGGGGCTGAATGCGTGTTTTAGTTGCAGAAATAATCGGCAGAATATACAAAATATATTCGTATTAAACATGCATGGTAACCTTATTGAAATACATTTACTTCGTTTTATAAAATTAAAATCGGTTTGTGAGTTACACTTTCTCGATCAACGATTCCACTTCGTGATTTAACAACTTGTTTTCCTTGAAATCAAGATAAAAAATTTTAGAAAAAATATCCCAAACCTAGAACTGGCGGCTGAATTACTCGTATTTTACTCCTCACGTTAATCATGTGATATTGCAGTAGGTGTCGGAAAAACTTTTAGTGCAAATTACTTGAGGTTAAGACCAATATTCACCAAAACAAGATTTCCATTGAAATATAGTACGTGTCACCCTATGATTATCTATTGTTAAATGCTGCGTATTTATCATTTAAACTAGGTTTGTAGTTGCGAAATGTATATATAACTGTATTATCTAAATTTTACAGAAATTAAAGCGTAAAATTTAGGAGAAATTTGGTAACATGTATGGCTGAATTTTATTGTGTTGAGTTATGGCACGAGTGACTAAAATGACCATCATCGTGTCAAGCTCTTCAGGCATTCGCAAGTATTTCTACTCGTGACTAAATGTATATGATCAACCCTGATAATCGGATTCACCTTACTGTGGCCATATGAAAAATCAATGCCACGATTTAGGTCTATTAACTCAGCATAAATAGAAGAAAATCCAAGGACTCAAAATAATTCGTTTTTATAATACGATTCACCTGACCGTGGACATATGAAAAATCAATGCCACGATTTAGGTCCATTAACTCATCACAAATAGAAGAAAATACACTGACTCAAAATAATTCGTCAATGATTGATATTCGTACTCGTGCAAAGTAGAAATAATTTATTTCTTAAGCAATGCTGCAATACCTGCCACAAATGGCTAAATTCAAACTGCAGTAAGCAATCTTTGATTGTATCGCTGCATCTTCGCATACAATAAATCACATTTTTTCATTTTGTTCATCGTAACTGGAACTTGTCGTTACTTTATGATCTGAAAATCTTTCGGTTACTGAGTAAGTCTTTATAACCTGAGATGCTTTTTATCTTCCTGTAACATTAATTTCATTGTGCATTTTCACGTTTTTTCTGATTTGTTTTTATTTACCAAGCGTAGGCTATAAATGCTGTTACGTATTTACAAAAATATATAATTGGTCTGGATGAGCTAACATAATTAAGGTCAGTAAAGAAGAAAAATTGGATTTGTGGGCGTGTGCTTAATTTCTATCGTCAACAGATACAAGAAAAAATGTTATTTAATTAAGTAGAATATCATAAGTCTGTTGAACTTACACTTATGTATCTTTTTCAAGCATTTCTTAGTATTGACCTCATAAATATTCAATGTTGTACGCATTTTAAACTCTGAATGAAACCGAAATAATAACAGAATAGCTTGCTATGCAAATGTACGACCAAATCACAAAAGACGTGGAAACGGTAACAAAATCATTTAACATGCGCAACTGAAAGAAAATGTGTTAATGAGCACAAAACTAATGGCCTTAGAAACTGAAACAACCACACCCTTATTCATTATGGAAGTAGCGTAAATGAATAAATGTCGTATCAACCAAATTTATTAGGGAGGAAATGAGAATGGTCTAAGTCGTAGACCATTCTCTAAGCCGTGCAATAGCCGTGAAAATTTACTTTGTTATGTCATAGCTCTATTCATGATTATCTCTTGTAATTGAGGAAAGAAAAATATAATTCAGTCGTAATTCATTCATGAACTATTGTGGTAAATAATTTTTATTTTTCAGTTGGCTATTCCTAAGATTATAACTCAAAATGTGCCTCAGTTTTTAACTGATTCTTCCACTGATATTTTTTGTTGATCAAATGAACAAAACGTCCCTGATTTGGAATATATTGTTTTACTCGACTAATAAATAATGGTATTGCGAAATATTTTTTAAAAATTTTACTGGAATATCACCTATTCAAACGCATTCGAACAAGAATTTGAAGAAGTGACGAAGAAAAAAGTTTATTTTATTTAAAAACGTTCATCAAAGAAACATTGATCAGTTACTCTGCATTTCATCTCAACTGCCATCAAAAATTTGATTTATCCATTCAAGATTTACTGCTAATAGCTATCCAGTTAGAATTTTTTCGTGCACATTCAATACAATTTTGGCTTATAATTGATATTACCGTGTACGCTACACCAAATTTACATCTCCAGTGTTGCATTATAAATCCCAAAATCTGTTAGAACAATTAACAGTTTTCCCTAACATTTAATGTTCTTTTTACGTTGGTGAATAGGCGCACCATGTTTTTTTTCGGCTTAAAAGTGTTCCCTGCACGCCCTCTCCCCTCTTCCACTGGGTACCCTCCAAAGAACCATGAAATTTTTCACAGTTTACTGAATTGTTAGAAATACAAACAATTGTTTTTATTAGCACACTCTCGTAAGTTGCTTTTTAGTTCTCAAAGTAAATGATTATGACAAAAATTCTTGACATTTTCACTGTCTACGCATTGGATGTTCTTTTTAGATGAAAATATGATTCCAACATCTTGGTATCAAATAAAAACCTGGACATGTTTAATATGAACATATTTTTTAATGAATTGGTGTATAATATGTGTGGTAAAATGCGCGTACAAAATATATAATAAATTTTAAAATTTTTGGGCAGTTGTGTGACATTTAGTTTCACTGTTGAGCTTTACGCATCGGCGCGATTTATGTTCTACTTGCAGAACGCTTTAAATGGTCTGTTGAACGTGCCTCTATGAGAGTTATTTCACACTCTCAAGTAAAATCTTTTCTAAATGAAACGCAGGGGAAATACGCTCTGAATTCACTTGAAAAAAATTATGTTTAAAATAAGCTCTCAAATTATTTTCTGATTCGTTTTGAAAAAATGAGTTTTTTCTAGAAGCAATGAAACCTTTCATGATTTGTTGGAGTTGCATTTTGAAGCATAAACAAAATATTCTGCATTTATATTGACCGAGAGAAACACTATTCACTGGCTCCGTAGGGCGGAAAGAACAGCTTCTGAATTAGAGGCCTGCATTCAGTGAGGGAACTTGGCCTAGAGCAAGGTTGCTCTTATTCTTTAATGGCATCACAAAATTCCTGCATAAAACGATCTTTGCTAATGAAAACAAGTCTTCAGAGAGGATTTTTAGCCATTGCTGAGCGAAATAAAAAGTCACAGTTGCGGCATAGAAAGTCTTATTATGTGTTCTGCTTATTAAAATGTGCTTTTAACGCAATAGCTACTGTTCGTTTCTAGAAGTCATTTCTAGATATGCATGACCTTCTAATGATTTATTATATTCCCTTAAGGTAGGAGAATTTAATTTACACATAAATGTCTGATAATGTCTACAATCAAGGCTCATTTCTAAATTGTTATTCGTCATAGCATACGCAAATGTAGTGTAATCTAACAATTTTAAAACTAAACATTAATTAATAAAAGTAGAAACGTAATGAAAAGTTGAATGTCTTCGAAAGCGTATTTAACGAGAACTTTGAAAAAAGGGTTTAAAAATATGTGCAACTTTAATCCGAATAATGGAAATTACAATACTAGACGAAGTATTTTGGCAATGCTTCAGTGCCCGAATAATTTCTGTGAACATCTAAAGCGGGATACAAAAATGTGCTATCATGAATGAATAATAGTTCTGTCAAAAATGTCAACGGCAACGTTAACAAATTATTTCATACTACGTATATAAACGCAGTGCTTGTAAGAAGAGCCATCTTCTAAATTCAAACTATAATATTTGTCAGCTATGACCCAAACAATGCCAAAGTTGTCCCAGAAAAAGAAGCAAGTTTTCTACACGGTGTTCCAAAACAATGTAGCCTACTCAGTCTTCTACTGTTCATCAACCATAAACTTGATTTTGGTATTTACCGACGTGCATTTAAGTTTATTGAGGTAAATTACAAAAAATAACATTGAGCTTACAATTATTAAAATGTCATAAAAAAATTAATACCATTGTATTTAATATCATCAATATCCTTGGCCTAGTATTCCTCCTAGTAATGGACAATCAAAGAGTACTTTTTTGTGAACATCCTGCATGTAATGTATCTCAAGTAAGTTTTCAACATTTTCAGCAATAATCGAACGTAAGGAATTATTCTGACCATACTTTTCAGATACTAGATACTAAAAAAACGTCAGCCAGTATGCAATATCCCCATAAAACGTTTAAGAAATGAGCTCAGAGATCGATGATATTGAGACATGCACTACACGTTACAATTTAATAGAAGCTTATGACATACGAGATCAAGTTAGTATCACAATCTGTCGTACGGGCATTGCAGATAAAAACTAGTCTCAAATTACCATTTTTACACCCAGGCAACGCCAGACAAAAGTCTGTAATGGGATACAACTCTTAAAAAATAACAGTAAATTAAGACTCCAAAATAATTTACAGTGTTATTTAAAAGAAATAGACAGTGTGTTTGTAGTTTTTTAGCTTTATTTAAGCTTAAAAATCAGTATATAAGTTCAGAACCTGAGTATTGATTCTAAATACAGGATTTGATTTGTCAATGTTTGAAATTTCAGACATCGTAGTTGTTCACAAGTGTCATCATTATTTGTGCAGTGTTCATCTATTTTATTTACTGGGTAGATATCCTTTCCATAAATTATTTCGCGTAGAGTTTTGAATTACCCATAAATATTGCGTAGTACAATTTACTTTTTCGGAACACAGATATGTTCTTGAAGCATGTTTCTTGATTAAAGTCTTATTATATTCTCGTACTGAACTCGGCATTACTTTATAATATGAGATGCTTTTGAACATTTTCAAACCGCTAAAAAATTTTAGAAAATTTGTCATTGGTATGTTGGCTAATTCACTATCGTCATGGTAAATCTAAATTATACTGAATACTCCAAGAAATTACAGATTTCTACAATACATTATTTACAAACAAAACAGTATAATTGTTTTCAATTGTTTAGAAAAGAAAAGGAGAATGCATGGTGGACTCCGTTGATTTAAATGAAATCCCAGTTCTGCCTATTGCACGTTATATTAGTAAACCTGAAGTATTATAGAACAAAATTGGCCATGATAAATGGAAGAAACTTCAATATTTAATGCACACTCATGCATTTCATTCTGCTATCCCGTACTGGTGTAGTTTAAAAAACTGCTCTTTGTCTAAGATAGAAGTACTTAACGGTCATTTCTTCACGATTAAACATACACAAATTAATAAAGACGTCTAAGAATTAACAGCCTCAAGTAGCCTCAAGTAACTAATGGTACCGGTCTCCCTATTGCATAAGACAGCAATGGAGGAAAGTAGTTTCTCACGCTCCTGCTCTCAGTTCTGAAGTGACCCTTGCTTCTATCCTCGAAGTCTCCTTCCCCTCAGCGCATGTGAAGCGAAAGGACGACGCTGTAACGAAGTACAGAGAATTTCCTTACAGGATTTCAGACAAAGCAGGCCCCAGTTGACTAATTGGCCCTTCAAAGTATGAGGTGCGTTATTTCATAAAAATATTACATTGTGAATACTGTTGAAGAATACAAGTAACAAGTGCGTGTCTAATTTAAATCCACTACAACTCTTTATTTTAACTGCACAAACTCAAAATGTATGTTCCTTAAGTCCACGTGATCTCCCGTTTTTTTGTATGCGCATCAGCTCTACATAGAAAGTGAATTTTTTTATGTTTCTTAAAAGCCTTTACACCATGGAGGTAGGACCCAGCTAACGATTGTTCAACAAAAGTCATTAATGAAAGAAACGATGAAAGTACGATCCATCAATGGGATCAGAAGGAACATAAACAATACCTATGGTTTCCAGCTAGATCCAAGAAATACTCGTATACGTACGACTTTACAAAAGGCAAAAAAAAATAACTGAAAAACATTTCAAGTTCAGATAGACCAATGAGAGGGCAGATGCAAATCATTATAAATGTGAAATTCCTACCCGAAGATAATATTTCGAAATTAAAATAAAATTGGCAACAAAACTAACCTAACATGGCCAACTGTAAGTAATATTAACCTGTTAACTGTCTCTGATAACTGAATGCGCCGCATCTGTCCGCCACTTCAATACAATAGGTTGCATTGCTCGCCGTCACTGCACAATGAATGTAGGAGCTCACTTATTTCCGCTCATAATATAAGAATACGTATAGAAACATCATACACGTACTAGTCTGTGTCTAGATTTAAACTTGGGATGAAAGAATGCAACCGACGTAGGTCACTTGTGTCGCCAGCGACGGTCAACAGATTAAAAGAGATCTCTACCTCAAATTCTTCAAATGTCCGTTATTAATGTTTACAAATAACTATACTCGAAGGCACAATAATCATTAAGCCATTGTCTGAGTGTGTCGGTGCAGTGTTAGTACGAATGCTGTTGTCATGAACATTCTGAACAGCGCTGTGTGTGTTTTGAGCGTAGCTGTGTAGACTGATCATTAATTTTGCAGCGTATCAGGACGTGCCTGTTGTGTTCTTGTTGCCATCGGTGTGGTGTGATTTTGGTGTGAAACAAGTACAGTCAGTCCTTAAATATACGTTGAGCAGTCATATTGTTAGTCGTTACTATTTTCAGGAGATGAGTGTACTCTTGATTTTTATGAAATCGTTGCAGTGAGTGAATCATTTTATCATTTGAGATCGTCCTTGATGCCATCTACTGGTCGAGTTGTTTTGTCCGAATCAGACTTTATGCATCACGAACATATATTTAGTAAAAAGTTCAGGGGGACAGTAAGTGTTAGGTTGATTCTTTGACAAGCTGTCGGGGTGTTAATTAAAATGAGCTTGTCAATAGCACTAGCATCATCAGGCACTACGTAGTAGCCAGTCTTTGTCCTGGTCTGTTTTTGACTAGCCAGTAGGTTTGATGATATCGAAAGTTTTCAGTTATCGATAATTTTAGTACTGCAGGGGTAGGTGCATATATATTTATGTATACGGGGTAGGATACTTCAAGTAGAATAGAATAGAATAAGGTACATACAGGAGGGTAGTCTAGGATGCTTCCTTCCGGTAAGTTCAGTAGAAGTGCCTTTCCCCAGATAATGAATGATGCATTGCAATGTGAACAGGGGATGGCTATTTTATTGCGTACAATTATATTGCAAACAAAGAGCACGAAAATATGTATACAGTAACAGAAAAGCCTACCCAAGGCCCTGGAGGGAAGCCCCTGTGACACCGACCACATATCTCCTGATAATGTCCTTGAATTTTTACTTTGCAGGTAGGAAAAAACACACTTTCACTCACAAATAAAATCAGACAGGATCTAAATTCTCAATTCGAAGCCAGTATTCGCGAGGGAACCTTGAACCCAGTAAGCAGTAGCTCAGGGCTGTCTGTTTTAAACAGATTTTTTGAGTGTGCACAGGGCACTGGTTTTGCTGTTACTGCTCGGTTATTGAATTATTGAGTGGTCGTAGTCTCTGCTACTGTAGCTTCATTCTGAATCGACCAGATTGGTAGAAGTGCTGAACCTAATCGAAAGCTAATCTTTCAATTATTGTTTGACTCGTCATAAAATGACGGTATCTTGTAGAATTTTCTGCACTTCAGTTGTCCAGTTTGTTGCAAGCCTGCAATGAAGCACACTATAGAATAGAATAGAATGAGGCTATAGGAACGAGCCTTCTGGCCCATTCTTGGGTCGGATAATTACTTCGATAATTATTCGGTTGTTTACCCAAGTCCCATGCCGTATTTCTAGCTGCGTCAACCATGTCGGCAGCGGGATTCGAACCCGGGTCTTCCCGCTCGAAAGCAGACTCGCTCACCAGTCGACCAAGCTGGTGATTATCTACTAGTATGTATTATGGCAATTGTCAGGGGAAATTATGGGTTTAGTGGTTGGATTAGCCAAATTCTAGTGATGCTTTTGATATAACACAGGCTTTACAAACAATGATTTTACGAAACAAGCAGTTGAAAGAAAGTACTTGATAGTGCTTTTTGTTATAAATAGACGTCTAAGTATTATTTTCTTCAATCGCCAATTTTGATGGTAAAAAGCTATTTATTTATAAATATCATAGTTCTCCTAAACTGAGAGTCAAAATGAACCGTACCTGATTGACATCAACCATTGTTATCCACTTGAGAAAAAAATGCATTTACAATGTTGCTTTTGGGAAATATATTCTCCACATACGTGCGCCAAGATCTCTTCAATCATATCGTATAATACTGTAATGAAAAACGAAGATAATAAATCAAAAACAGCCTCAATCCAATGGAGCTGCTATTCAGAATGAAGATGATAAGATCTCTTTCAACATAATGTTAACCCAAATGATTTCTAAGATCTCGTTGAAATTGGTTGCCACTTATGCAATGAATTGCACACTTTTGATAGCAGAGATAAGATTATTTTGAATTATGAGTCTGCTATCAACAGTATGCAATTCATTGCATAAGTGGCAACCAATTCCAAAAACGATGCAGAGAAGCATGAGCTGCATACTTGCCAAATTTAACTTGGACTTTGAAAATAACGATAAAATGATAGTAATCTTCTTGGACTAGTCACGGTAAGTTTTAAAATCACGTTATTACTACCATTCGCAATCTTTATCACAGGTTTCTTTGGCATCAATTTTAGTGCATTTATGCCCTGGAGCTTCTGTGGTCATTTAATTATAGCACTTTTACCTTAAAAGCTTTCATGCCCGATTTAGGGCGCTAACTGTGTCAATCACAATGCTTTTGACAGGCATTGAGATGCTGCGTTGACCAAAATATCCACGGCAGTGGAGATCATTCGAAGCTCCTCACTAGTTGCTGGATTAACACCTGCCGTCAACTGCTAATGTGACCATACGACTGTTGTTCTGTGTAACTCACTCAACTAAACTAAGAACTACTCCATAATTCGATGGCTCATGAAGATCTGAGATGGGTTCTTGTCTCTTACTTTTGCCATGCACTCTAGAATATATTATTGTGCATAGAAGACAGGAAACTACACAATGACGCAATAGGAGCATGGTAGTACGATCTGAATGTGCATTTAACTAATAATAATTGGATTTACTTACCCAAAAAGACATAGGACTTGGAGAGAAGCCCAAGAATGGAGTAAACAGCTAGTTCCTTTAGCTTTAATCTATACTGTTCTATTATATTTTATAGGTGTTTGGATAGGGACCAATTTCTTTGTCAAAATCCTTCTTGCCAGTAAGTTGGATTCTGTAGAGGCTTATCATTATTATCGTTATCATGAATGCTTATAATATTACTATCATTTCAAATGAGGCTTTTATATGCGATAATTCTTTTTATCGAAAATTCTTACTTCACTGAACAATTGTGAATTATTTCAGGACTCAAATTGGCTTCTAGGTTTCCAGTGACTTCACCATTTATTCATAACGTGAAAAAAATTGCAAATTAATATTCTAAAACGCATAACTTCCACAGTGTTAACTGTATTATCTGACATCATCTATCTATTTCTTATGTTGCCTAAAAAATCTACGTTAGTAAAACTTCTCACATCGACACCGACGGAGAAGCAAGTAAGTTAAATATTTGTTGTTAAGTCCGTGGACTTACAATTGATTGTGTTTTTGGACACGCATATGCAGGACTTGTATTTACACTAGATATTTAACTAAAGAAATATAGCATCAAAATACTAGAAAACCTTCACCTATAACTTTATGGAGCTCTGTCTCCCCGTGGGCTGATTTGAAGAGTTAATTTCTCCTAGAGAAAACTGTAGCTAATGTTTTAACGAATGCCATACAAATTAGATGAGTATCTCCTTCGTTGTCAAGAGTTTCTGTTCCTGCTACGAAGTTAGTCTTGATGCATGTTTGATGGCGAATGCTATAAAATTGTGCCCATGCGTTCTAATTACGTTCTAATTCTCTCTTATTGGGGTTTCATGCAACTGTTTTACTATCAATGGCTGTGATTAACACGAGCTGTTAATAATTTCTAGACTCGACGTTCAGAAACACATTAGTGTGTCACTATTTCCTAGTATCTGTCTCACATTTTCTAAATACATAACCAAATTTGAACAACTATGCGGAAAAACGGAGGTGTTTCATTATTTTGCACATTCATATCTTATTGAAACAAATTCTTAATAGCTGTTTGTAAGAACTTTATTATATTGCGTTTGATTTTTCATGCCGCCTCCGAATGTTATCTGATCTGGAGAACATGAAGCGTCGCCTCTAAGCTTTCAGTAGGTTAAGTTAGTAGCTCTTAGAACTCGCAGGCATTTAGTACCTTCTCAAAACAGCAATGTAGGTTGATCAAGCAGTTACTAGGTTTATGTCTACTCTACTGATTAATTTACAAAACAATCACGTACCTTTAGGAGCGATGTTCATCTTTTAATGAAAGTAATTTTTAGAAACATAATATTCTAATCGCCAGAGGGAGATAATGTACGTTAACAGCAATGTTTCCCGCAAGTAAGACGATCAAACGAAGTCTTCCGAGTCTCAAAAATGTATTTACGGTCTTGAGTATCCATCAGTTCCTCCTAAGAGGATTGTCAGATAAAAGTTTTTTCGCTGGTAATGGAAGCTTTGCCGATGAAAGCAGAAAACACCCAAGCGTTGAAGTTTTTACACCAGTGTCTGCAATTAAAATACTCTTCCGAGTACTCTTTCCTCTTCAAAACCTTAGCACCCACCTATCATAAAAATGTTCCTGCGTAAAAAATTAAGAATCAGTATTTAATTCCAAGTGCGATGTAAGACAACTTTGCGGGCGTAGGAAAAAACATTCAACAGACACGGTCTTTTTACTTTTCACATTACGTAGAATGCCAAAGAAAAAAGTGTGACGAAGATATATTTGAGTTTATGGAGATAATTTTCGGTTAAATTTAAAATACAGAAAGGAGCAACATAAGTATTATTGCATTTGAATTAATTGAATATCACAAACGTATTATGTTACCATATTTTTGCCATATTGAAAATATGGAAAATTTATTATTGAAAATATTGAAAAATTAAATATTGAAAATTTAATATTTCTGAGATATTTTGCTCTGAACTGTAGAAATTTTCTTACCAAGATTAAGAATGAATTCATTTTACACTCAAAGCGATTAAAACCGTTGTTCTCTTTCTAATTAACTCCAACAAGAAAAATCAGGTAGCCTGGAAAGGATTCAGCACATTAAAAATAGTAGATTTTCTTGCTCTGGGGACGGTGAACAGTTTCATTTCAAGGAAAGACCTTGTAGGTTGATTAATTTGGTTTGATTTCTGTGAAGGAGTAGAAAGATGTCGAATAGCTTGTGCAATAAAAGTTTGATCCTTTCAATTTGTTTCAACTTGCGATTTAAAAACTTGCTTACCACTATGTTAATCACTTACACTCTATTCGAAAAGAAATCTTTATTTATGCATATTTTAAGACAAAAAGGGCTCAGAAGTGCTTTGTAGAAAAAATACACCTTGAAACAAATGCACGTAATGAATTTTCGATCACAACTGAAAATGATGGAACATTGAATCGAAACTTGAAATCTGATAAGAAATATTTCGTGCTGTAAAATAGGCAGCAATAACTGAGGGCACTACTCAGATAGCAATAGAAAAGAACAGCTACAGTTTACACTTTAACTGAAACACGAACATAAATAGCTAAGCAATTTGCATTTTCTATGTATTTTATATCTCACATAGGATTTTTCAATTCACCTGTCGGGAAATAGTTCATAGTCAAAAAACTCTATCCATTACGAATCTACAAAAAATTCTACTTCGTACGTACAAATTTACTACAATGGCTTGTTAATTTTTACCATCAAATTTCATTTTATTTTAAATTCATTTTTCTTTTTTTCTAGTAAATCAAGTAATTGAGCCTAGTTTCTTCAATCGTTATCTAATAAACAAAACGACCGACAAATCAACGCTGCAAAAAACCTCTATGTGCCTAAACATTCCTTCACAAAATTTTACAAATAAAATAATAAATTTTCTCTTAGATTGCCAGCTCTATACAATTTTTGCCTTAAATATTCCATTTTTAAATCATAACAATGATAATGGAAGATTTACAAACAATTATGTTCAGGTTTCAAAAGGAAAATTGAAACATTCTTTCAACTTTCAATTTTTATTGAATATAGTGAGTAAATTTTTTTTACGTTTCTCAGTGTTCATCATGTTATTCGTGTTCCTCTCAGTGTTCATCATGTTACTCGTGTTCCTCTCAGTGTTCATCATGTTACTCGTGTTCCTCTCAGTGTTCATCATGTTACTCGTGTTCCTCTCAGTGTTCAACATGTTACTGGTGTTCCTCTCAGTGTTCATCATGTTACTCGTGTTCCTCTCAGTGTTCATCATGTTACTGGTGTTCCTCTCAGTGTTCAGTGTGTTACTCGTGTTCCTCTCAGTGTTCATCATGTTACTCGTGTTCCTCTCAATGTTCATCATGTTACTCGTGTTCCTCTCAGTGTTCATCATGTTACTCGTGTTCCTCTCAGTGTTCATCATGTTACTCGTGTTCCTCTCAGTGTTCATCATGTTACTCGTGTTCCTCTCAGTGTTCAACATGTTACCCGACTATAAAATTTGCCATGTCCTACTCATATGAAATTAATTTTATTCCATAAATTATTGGACTACCCTAGCATCAGCTGCAGTTATAATTTTCCTATAACCACCACAAGGTCATACGAACATTGTAGGTGAATGTTTGTCCCTGTGATCAGATGTCGTGAAATACATTCTGTGAAGACATTATGAAACTCTTTTCATCTTTTCTGCGGTTAATGCCAACGATTTTAATGGGATCTTATCTACGAGTTAGTGTGGTCACTTTGCACGGTAGAATGATCTTATTCACCATTCAAACTTTTCAAAAGTCTTGTAGAAATGAGCGTTGTTGTTTTTTAGAATACACCGAATTTGTCATGGTAGAGTTAAGGAAAAGCGTATTATCTCTATTTATAATAGACACAAGGTTTTAATCACCGAATCTTTTGATGAGAGTTTTAGCTGAGCTAGAGGTAATATAAACTGAAACAAAATGTTATAAATGAAACAGGCATATAAAATCATCAAAGACACTCATGCAACAGGAGCTGGGATGCACTGGACACCAGCTTAACGCGTAAACGAGGAATAGAAATTAGTCTGACTTTGTTGAGCCTTACTTTGTTGTGAGCAGCTGAGAATATCATTGTGGAGTTTTAATTTTCAAGGGCACACTTACGATGACTGATGCTTTCATCGTGCAGCGAATTGACGATAAAAAAGCCTAATGCCACTCATTAGCCCTAAGTCCCTGACATACCCAGAACAGCTCTTTTCATGGCGCAACCATGCATTTTTTTACTTCTCGCATGAAAATCAATAGGATTTTTACATTGTTGGTTATTATGGAACGACAGCGTTCTCTTTTGTCACTCTTAATGGAAAATTCATCTGTGCGATTATATGAATTCACATCTGAGGAGTAAAATTATTCCAGGCGTTGATAGAACTTATAGTTTATTGGAACGGATGTTGATTTAACATTTTGGGCTTCATGGAACTGAAAACGTTATTGCCATGGCGCTGATAAAGATGAACTCCGGGTTTGACACACTATGGTCTCAATTCTGCCCAGTCTTGAATAGTCTGGATTAGCATAATAGGTCAAATTCACAATAAAAAGTCCGCAAATTCACAATAAGAAATCCGCAAATTCACACCAAGAAGTCCGCTAATTCACACCAAGAAGTTCGTAAATTCACAATAAGAAATCCGCAAATTCACAATAATAAATCCGCAAATTTACAATAAGGAGTCTGCACAAGACGTCAAGTTCTGTTAAAGTGAAAGAGAAACTGATCTTCGCAAAGAATGTGAGAAAACGAAAGAAAGTGACTGGAAGGCCGACAGAGTGGCAGCCCTGATTTAGGGGAACAGTGAACACATGCGATTCGATAAAAATCTAGGGTTTATACTTTAATTTAACACGTAACGATCACATTATCACACAACAGGCAGAGTATGTGCCTCGCTTCAAAATTCACTGTGTTTTTGACAGGTTTTAGATGTCATACCAGGCTCAGCAACCGTTCGTTGGGAATTTGGAAGTACGTCAACTTTTCGTCAAATATTGTGTAGGCGAAATGTACGCAACATCAGTTTCCGATACATTGTATTCAGTCTGTAGTAATTTAATGTCTGACATGCCATTCGGACGTTTCATGGTTCATATCACGACTCGAGTTCGCCTGTGATTCCTAGGATTCAAGTTGGCCATCGCTGACAACTCCAGTATTGGCTTTCTGATTGGCTTCAAAGGCATAACAAAGCGGGTCAAAATCTACGATTCGTAGGCCGCTATGCCTTGATAGATCGTCGAAGTTTCTGCCAACAGATCAAAATATTTTCATTCATACTCTGGTGGCCGAGTTATTGTCCACGAAAAATTCCCCATTTTAGAGGCAACATTTTCAGTCGTCTTTCGCAGGATTATGCCGCTTCACGCACACACTGTCAACGTTTACCTATGAATTGCTTTATCCCTCATGTTTGATTCTAGCAAATCATGTAGATAACGAAGATGCGCATAAGAGCTTAGAGCTTTAACTAGCTACGATTACTCCATTCTCCAATATGTCTTACTCAGTTTGAACTACAAGGTACAACAACGTAACTTCCTTTTTTCAAAGCGACTTGCTCTTAAAAAAAGAATTTACGTTGCTGCACCCTGTATGTTTGACACATGATATGACTCGAACTTCCGAAAGCTTTCGAGTGATAATTGCCAAAATTCTTATAGAATATGACTTCATTATGATGTGTTTTCACAACGTTCTGCTACGTATTTTCACTTTCATATTTTTTCACCTAAAAACTTTACTGATAAGGAGAAAAACCAATTTACTCTATGACCATGAAGCACTATTCTTTTGGTTCCATTAATAATATTGGTTGTCTGTAACTGCGTTAACTTAATATTAATAATATGTATTGAACATTCTCTTCTTAGCAGTACTTTCTCAAATTCCTATTCTTCTGATAAACGTCGCACGATAAGAGAGTACGAGGAAGACTTTTTCAACGTTCTATAAGTTACTATCATTTTTTTAACTTCTGTGACCGTAAATATTTCTTCCTTGTTTAGTTTAATTCTTTACTACAAACGAAATTGCAAACAATCATGCATCCATAATAAATGCCAGTGTTAATGTACTGTAAAAAACAGAAGTTTAACGTGAAAAACATTTTGTGTCATGCTAGATCTTCATGAAAAGCGCTATGCTGAATCAAATTATGGCTGTGTTGTTGTTGGTCAGAAAAAATTGTGTTTTCTCTGTCGTTTTATATTTTTTTATGTCTCTTGCATTTTCTCCTCACAGTGACCACACAGAAATATTTGCACAAGTAAATTTTTATCAGCTCTCGAATATTCCATCACTTTACTTGGCTTAAGGATTTATAAGAAACTTGTTAGATGTGGATCTAATAGAATAAATTTACAGTATATAAAACCTTCCTGTAAGTTATAAAATCAACGAAACACAATTCAACATGGGATAAAAACATTTAGCCAAAACGTGAAACATCCTTCAGTATAACGTTGCCCGACCAAATGTAGTCCCTACCTATTATAGATGGAGACTAGCTGTTGGTTTTCAGTATGCAGAAATTTGACTCACTTTTCCATGCAAAGAGCACTAAAATAAGCGAGGCTCTTTCAGTCCCATTTTTCGCATTGCAGCTTTTAATATTTACCATATATTCTAATAGGATTGAGGTAAGACGACAAGCTAGGCCATGGGAGGGCGCTTATTATTTTGTTTTTGAAAAATCATTTTAAAAACTTCGTCGTATGTGTCGGAAGTTTATCGTGCTGATACCTTCATTGATGCTAGCAGTAAGTTCTTGTTTACAAATAGGAGTAACTTCTTTCCAAGCATCTTCCTATTCATAGAACTATCCAGCACCCATAAATGATGGGAAAACCCAAACGTCGTGGGCTGTAAAATAGCCCCAGACCATAATACTGCCTCTTCAATTTCTTAGTGTGTTATTATAGAATCTGGATCACTACTTTTCTCCAAACAGGACAAGCTGCGTTTCACGCTACAGAGCATATAAAGAGCTACCTAGCTTTAGCCACAGATGACCTTGATGAAAAACTCGAGCTTTGAAAATATTGTGTGGTTTGATGAAAGCAAGATACAGCTTTTCGGTCGAAACGATGGTAAGTCTAGAACCAATGACACTATTTATTGATGACTAGATGCATTTAGTTGTGAACAATTCATTTACCAAACAAAAACATCCATCTAAAATAGAAGGTAATTAATTAATTATGCACCTGATATACTAAAAAAAGAAATTTCTTGAACAGCTGGAGGACTATATGTATCACCATTGAAAGCTATTTGCTATTTGACTCTTAAGATACGTAGAGCACCCTTTCTGCTGTATATAAATTAGGCTAATTTTTCTTAAAATTGTAAAAAAATTCACTATTTTGTTCGCTTATGTTCGTATTTTTGTTCAATGTGAAATAGTTTATACATATCCATCAAAAATGCTAATGTTAAAAAAATGAAGTAAATGAGGCATTATTATTCAAGTAGCCAAACTACAAATGATAGAGAAAGTTGGTTACATTACTTAGGCTAGAAATGTTTAGGAAACTTCAACCAAATAATTTAAACCGTAATCATATGAAAAAAATTCAACTTTGGAATTAATTCTTTTAACCTGTTTCTAACAAACTTATTTCGTTTTAAACTAAGCCTTGACATTTTCTAAACTTCATGCAAATAAATGAGCAGTCATCTTTCACGTAAAATATAGTCAGGGCAAACCTATGAAGTTGAACTTGTTTCCACCAAATGCATTGTAGATGCCTAGCTATATTAAGAGTAGGGAATGATCGAAGTTTACTAATGTTATACCTTCCTTATTCCTATTTTTACTTAAATCTCTATGTATTGTTGTTAATAAGTCTAGAAAGCACACTGTGGGGAATAATGTCGTCTTAATCATGGTTTGGACTTGATATTAAATAAATATAAAAACAATCGCTTTGGTTAGGTTAGATCAAGCACACTTGTCGGAAGGGAAAATGAATACCGGATTAAAAGCTTTGTTAGGTTATTTATACACGCAAACCCGTTTCGATCTAGGTAGGAGTAAAATATTTAATTTACCTGCAAACACAATTCGTTTTCACTTTTCATCGATCTGCCTTTACTGGCTTGATGCTAGTGCAACGTCCCATGAATATTTTCGGAAGAAAACAGGGGCTTCTTGAAAGCTGCTGTGTTATTATATCAGGCTTTATACTATTCATGGGAACAGTTTGGGGAACAGAAACTGGAAACAGAAACTCTGTTTTGAAAGTGCTGATTTTGTCCTTCAGTTAAATAAAGAGGTAGCTGTTTTATGTCTTTAGATGAAATTAATTGGCTTCTCCCATTACGATTTTCGCATCTTTCGTAATCATTTAATTTACTGGAGTATCAAATACGATAGTAAATCCTGTAAGATCAGCGATACAGTCTCTCATGTAGTTTGAACGATGAAAACTCCCGCTGCGAGTTCCCACATTCTGTTAAATTATGTTATTATCTGGCATGCATGAAGAATTGTAAGTATTATAAATAAGCGTTCCGTAATTGAAAGAAATGCATTCCTACCAAATTTGTTCATTATTTTTGTCTTTTCCCGCATGCCGTTCTGAGTGATCTAAAATAAAATTCGTTAGCTGGCTCCTAAAAGTAACACAATTATGCGCTTCAGCGACCGTTTTAACGAGAACGCACATCAAAGAACATGTGATTCTTGTACGAGTAGAACACACAACTTTCTCTATGAACCACGCCAGAATCAGGGAAAAACAAAACCCCACGATGTTCGTTGATTTTAGTCCACTAACAACGATGACTTACGGGTCAAGTTCTGAAAGGTACGTGTTAAGTTACTAGCTGAAAATATTTTAACCCTTGCGGTACCATGATACAGATATTAGAACCTTTTCTACTTATTTAACATCAAATTTTAACAAAGATGCTTTGTGATGTTTTACGGCCACTACATTGTCCTGATCAAACTGTAGCTTGCACTGCCCTACCAGCGTTTGCACAGACACACGTGTTGCTCTGCATCTTAATAGGCGAAAAATGACTGCGGCTACCAGAGATGCCGTTGCGACCGAAAGGGTTAAACTCAGATTTGGAGAAGATGTGACTTTGATATTTTGTAACTGCAATGCCGTGTAATGTATTTTGCTGATTGCAATTCATGACAAGAAAATAACAAAAAAAGTTTTCAGTCACATACATGAGCCTAAGTTATGCACGAGCATCTAATTCATGCCATTTATCATGAAAGACACGTAAAAATTTCAAAAACTTAGTTAACATTTTCTTTAAAAACGTAATGTTCAGAATCCTTTTGATCTGTCAATAATTTTTTCGATATCTCTTTCAAATATTTAATTGCACATGTAACTGTAACTAGTTTCTCAATTTGGAGCTTTCTGCACCACGATGAATTGTTTAATGCATTCGCACAGGAACGGCAATATTGAATTACTCCGAAAGAGCGTTCTCTGGCAACTATGTAGTCCTTTCATGCCACCTGAGAAGATTGCACGGTCGACGTCATCAAAGTGCAGATCATTAAAACTTTGGCTCGATTAGAAAGTGAATTTGACTGAACCTGAAATCCGCCTAATCTTGCTAATTGTGTGCAGTTGCGTGCAGGCGATAAGCCGAGAGAGAAAGAACTTGCACAAACACGACCAACTAGACGGAACAACTTCAGCAAATTGTATAGAGAATTTATTGTGACATTGATATACAGTTCTTGTCGTTACAGTACTGAGTTCTGTGGCATAAACTATTGCAAATATTCGGAATTACTTACGTAGTAGTAGCGTTGTTATGTAACACTGCATTATTTGAAACAGTGAATTGAAATGAGGATATATACTGGTATCAGAAAATAGAGTGAATGTTGGTTTTTTTATTTTACATGAACTATATCAAAGATATTATGAGGAATACACGAGGACCTATTTCTGACTAAATATATATATATTAGTGTTCTTTTAATTCTTAGTTTCAATCGTTAAAACTGTAATGTGCATTTGGAACCTAATAGCGTACTTACTGTAGCTGTTCATCAAATTATTCAACCATCACACATAGTTTTGTACCTTCTGTGTTCATTCTATAAATTAAGTCTGAGAATTACTAATAATTTAATGAGTATATTACTCACTAGAAATACGCTATTCACAGCTAGAATGAAAAAGCTAATTTTGTTCTTCACTCGTCATCTATGTGAAAATAATGGACCACGGCAATGCTGTCAAAAAAGAACGTTTGAGCGCATCGGCATCATTTATTAAGAATCTGCTGTTCCAGGTAGTCGTTCTAAACTTCTTTCATTAGTCGTCTCCTCGTTAATATCAAGTTTTACGCCACGACCGTAACACCTCCAGCAACCTAAAAATTGGACTTGTCTAATTTTGTGGCCCGACATGTAGCGCCAAAGACGATAATATGGATCGTTAATATTTTCGGTTAATTATTTTCGATGTTCGCTCCTTGTTTTTTTCCTAATTTAGGAGCAAGGTTTGATGTGTTTGTTTTTCATGTAAAATATTTACGAAAACATGAGAGGGGAAAGCTTAAGTCAGTAATCAATATGTAAGCTACTAACGCAGCTCCCACAGCGTGATGAATGGACCAAAGCCATGCAACAGCTCTCTAAAACCATACCTGTGTAAAGAAAAAATAAAGGTCCATAGCAAAATAAAAACTCGAGTTCAAACAAAACAACTCTTATATTTATTTAAAAAATTTAAAGAGTTAGATAAATGGTAATTAATAATTTTTAATCAACATAAAAATCGATCTATTAATTAATACATGCAAAACTTCCAACGCATTATATCGCAATGCATCTACGCATTATAAGAAAAACGTTCATGTTTTCTTTTTCTCATATAGTGTTGAGTTTCTCCAACAATTTTTTCCAGTGGTGTTTCTTGGAGAAAGTAATTTGTTCAATACCATTGATTGAATAGCGTATAAAAGGTAGCATTTTTTTCTTTCATGATTTTATTTTGTACTCCCGACTGAGTTACCTAAATTTGTTTACCACGGCATTGGTTTTCATACTCCCGAAACGATGATTTTAATGTGCTGGGGATGACTGATTATAAAGAAAATCTGAAGTAACAAAGGTAAGAATAATAGAATGTTTCATAATTGTAGTGAAGATGGCGCAATTTTCTATGCTGTATAATAAAAATACTGAAATTATAATTATCTTTCACATTAAACTTAATCTGATTAGGTGCTGTAGCTACGAGATATTTTTTTTAAATGAACATAGTAGGCGTAATGTTGCTAAGCCTAATCAGTGTACGTAGAGCTACGACTGCAATATACCATTTCAAGGAGACCATTTTATCTATGCAAGATGATATAAATATTAATTAAACTGGTTATATTAAGAACGATGAACGCAGAAGAAAAACAATATTGTAAAATACACCTTCAATAACCAATGTTCAACTTAGGAAAAATATTTTTCATATTACTTAGTATCTTCCGGAAATGCTTGAACAAAAGTAATATGAGCATTGAAAAATAATTCGTTGCAGTGCATATAAACCTCATTTCAGTTATTTAGCACATTTCCTGCGAAGTGACCCACCGGTGGGTCACTCAGCTTAGGTTCTGTAATTTTTTAAAGCTTTCTAGGTACTATGTGTACAAAGTAAAGATTTGCACCGGTTAGGCAATCGCAGGAAACGTGTTAATTCTTAGAGAAGCTTTTAAAAACTACTTATCGTCTATCCTCGTCAATCACGCGATATCGTAACTCGCCTCAGCTGCTGTTCGTAATAGCAACATAATTTATTCCGATAGAGATCTCTCACATAATTTTCATGAATTTAATTTAATGTTTTTTACTGTCCGTGAACAACTTGTCAGCCACTTTCGGAACACTTTGATGAAATACGGGAACCGATGGCTTTGCTGCAACAGTATTCCAACTCATACCCTTCTTATGTAATAATCCTTAGTTTGAGACACATAACATACCTGTTTTATCTTTTGAAGCCTTTTGTGCAGTACATTATTATTATTATCGTTCTTGCTATTATTATATTTATCATAATTTCATTATTACTTCTATTATTAGTATTATTATTAGTCTTAGTATCATCATAATCAATGCAAACATTTAATACTTCTTCATTCTTGGAGTTAGAATATTCGCCACTCAAAATTTTTAGTCCCTGAATTGCTAGCATTGCACTTGCCCCCGAAGCCCTAATTTTTTGTTTCAAATAGTTTGTCATGGAATACATGTATTATTGGGGAATAACTTCGATTTTTTCTTTAATTTAAACTATCAGAATGAATGTTGAATAAGTTGTTGAATGAGTCGTAAATAAAGTCAATAAAACAAAGAATGTTGAAAAATGGTTTCATGTATGAATTTTTCTGAAGAATTTTAGGAACACTCTATACAAAGGTCAAATAAAAATTCTGAATTATGTTGACTTATGTACATTTGAATGCAGTTAGATTATATTTTGTGGCATTTGCACTTTGAACATTGTTTCGGAATACAACATTTGAGTGCAGCTAGCTTATATTTTGTGCACTGTTCCGAACATTCACTTCGCAAACAGCTTTTTTTCCTTCTTTTGTCCACTTTTAGGAGATGTTCAGTGCTGTTCCTTCTTAATGCATTTTTTCTTAAGGAAAACCATAATATCCAGTATGCAAAAATATTCAATGATTTTTTTCATCCATGATCACCCAAGGGAAAATCATATTGATTACTATGACCAACGTAAAGAACACTTAGTTCTATAACACATTTCTTAAAATCCTCATCAAACAGTTTTCGAACATTTCAGCTTTAGTTTTATTTTTGGCGGTTTTTTTTGCTTCACAAACCATCTCGTTTATTTTAATTTCCTCTAACAACATTCAAAGATTAACATAGCTTGATCCCAAAGGAATCTAGTTTTCCTTTCATTCTTTTAGGGACAGGATTCATAGTATTCGTTAGCACTGTTACTGTATTGACTTCTGTTGCTCTAGTATGAAATTTTTTAGATCTACGTATTTTATTATAAGTGAGTTCATCTAAATCCCGGTAATCAAATTCTTCCTCATCAGAAATGACGTCGACTACATTTGGAGGTAATAAAACTACACCTATGTATAGGTCCATCGCCACTACTGATTTCATGTTGAAAATTAAGATCGTTCAGTAATGCAACTTAGAACTTTTTTCATTGTTCACATTGTAAAAACTGGATGACAGAAAAAGAAACAGAAACCTAACCACTCGTAAAAAAACGTATGATCCGCCCTGGCTGCGTCTTCACTAGAGTCCCTTGTGAATGAACGCTTCTGTGCACTACCTGTCGTAAACTTCATAAATGTGCATCACTGCTAGTTATGCGCTACCTATGCTCATCTCATTACACTTTCTTTACAAGTTAAAGACTGCGGGGATGTACAAGATGCAGCAACACACCTTTATTTATCAAATAAAAACGTATATAAAAAAGGAAGCTATACTGCTGCATTCGCATAATGTCTGACTGAGCTTATAGTTGTAATCTACTGTACATATCAATATAATGCTAGTTATTTTTTGAGGCTTTAGAACCTTGATGCCCAAATGGCTGATAGCAAATAATATCGAATTATTCTTATAGAATTGTGTTTTAAGTTACTTCATACTGAATGTTTTAAAAAAAATTAATTCATTAGATGAATGTATTTTTGCTAACAACACAGTGAAAAGAGTGAAAACATGAAAAATCCAGAACGAAGCACTAAGTATCAGTTTGTGGCAAGTAGCACATGACTAGTTCATGGTCTAGCTTCACTCTATCACTCCCTACCGGGTGAGCCGAAAAACACTGAACCGATACTAAATCTAAATTCTGCCCCAAGTAGCTCATAAACTCCTCAGTCAAAGTGAGCAAAATTTTTAGACAATAAAAATACCGGGCTAATTTTCAATTTCATTCGATATAACCGTCATCCGCAGCGATGATGGCCTCAAGACGGCGCCTGAAGGTTTTGCAGGTTTTGACAACGTAGTGTGTGTTTATAGTCATCCACTCCCAATCAACGGATGCTTTAACGGGTGGTGATGTTTGGGTGGCGAGTACGGCAGGCCTTGGCCTCAATGTGAGGGCAGAAGGCGTAGTCTAGTGGATTCATGTCTGGTGAGTATGGTGGTCACGTGTCTTTCGGCCAGAAAGAAAAATTCTGCTCATAAAGAAAGCCCTGTACACGATTGGATGTGTGTACTGAAGTATCATCATGTTGAAGCACAAAAGTGACAGATGACATGTTAAATGTGTTACTGATCCAGGGCACCAGCATGTTGGCTAACTTGTCCTCGTAGTCCTTGGCTGTCAGCCAATACCCGGTTGGAAACCAGATCAGAGGCATCATGGCTCTATTTGATGAAATGAAACCGAGCGACATGACCGATGCTGGGTGCTTCGTTGCTGACAAGGTACAGGCACTGTCATCCCCCTCTCTAGAGACAAGTTGTGGTGTTTTCTTCTGTTTCTCACCAGGTCAACTGTACAAGTCTTCTTATGTGAGAAAATGATCACTCGACCAGGTTGAGTAGACTTTAGATCATTCATGAGCCTCTGGCAGGCGGCGTTCAAGACGCTTGGTGCAGATGACTGGGGTGGGCAACGGCCTCTAAGGAATGACAAAGGGCGTGCCTCCCAGCTTTGCGACTGCTCGTCGAACTGTGGCCGTTTCAACCCCGAGCCTCCTGGCGTATTGGTGCATGGAAGTTAACGGACTGTTTTGAATGACATCTTGCAAGCTGTCTTGATCCACAACACTCTTTCGACCACTGTCAGCGAGTCTGTTCACACCCTCGCCGTCGTCCATGCGTTTCTTGATCTCGTCAACGGTTGCACGGGACACCCCGACTAAATTTCGGACCTCACTCACTTTGTGTGCTGTACGAAGAAGTGCAGACCCCTTCACTCGTTCACCTGTCTGGGTAACCATTTTACAGAACACAACAATAACAGCACTTTATCTTCAATTTCCAATTGACAGGCTTTCGGATGATATGCGGTAAAGCAGGATAATAGTTGTCAAACAATGAAAATTTTTAATTAGAAGTGTGTTCAGGTTTTTTCGACCCATCCGGTATATCTCGTCTCCGTATCACATGATATTTTTATACATTATTATTTGAAAACAATCAATCCTTTGGAACAACAATTTGAAGCATAACCAGTATAAGTTTCTGTGGAAGAAAGACACATAACAGTGTTAACTATGTTTGAAGTGTTTAGTTCATATATAAAAAATATAGGTCTTAGTACCTTGCCATGCATTTCTTTAGTAATAAGCCTCTAAATTTCATAATTTCAAACACGATAAACACATCAAATCAACATAGTCAATGACATATTTTATCATCTCTTTCAAAAAGCAGTATTTCACTAATTTTAACGGTGCTATTTACCAACATCATGTCACTATGCAACAGATAATACAGGTCACAGCATAATGACGTGGATCAAGCTGAAAAATGAGCTCGGTCAAGCCATACAAAGGCGCTTTCAACCATCCATATTCAATCAAATTCCAAACATTCAATGCTCGAAAGTTTTCATGTAGTCTTCTAAGTAAATTAAGTATCCAACTACGCTTATTGAACTGCAAGAAGATAATGATTACTCGGCTCAGTATCGATTTCTGGTCTAAATCGTCCCTTCACCGGTATGAACATTATTAACAAATAATCTCGAACACTATAAATGTCGTAGAATGATCAATTTAATCACATATGAGACTCATGTCTCATTAATAAACAAGGCCTATTTAAAATTTATTTAACTTTATTCGTATTACCAGTAAAGAGTTAAAAAAACTATTTGAAATAATAAAGTTAAAGAGCCACATTAATGATTTATTAATTTATTATATACATTAGCTTTTCCTGAACCTGATATACGCTGCAATCATATATAAGGTGCACGTTCTGTTTATGAATATTTATTGCACGTTTCTTGCTCCCGCAACTACGAACTAACTAACGCTTGTCAGAGAAAAGTTTATAGCGAAAGAAATGACAAAAATAGGATCAATCGAGGTCCTTTAAAGAAGTTCTACAATACCTATAGATGAAAGCCTGATTCACGAACTTCACTGAATAGTTTTCAACATAGACAAAAACTAACAGAACTGCCATTTTTGTTCAGGGATACCATTGAAGGGGCCAATGCAAAACATCATATATATAATTAAATTCTGGTTGAAAATTTTCACAGTGGCGAAGAAACTTAGCATGAGAAACTAAACCAAAAAGGTAATCTGTAAATAATATTAATATTATAAATCTCCATGTCAAATCCTTCAGATCTTAATTGCTGTTAACGAAGGCAAAAATTCGAAGTGTCTTAAGCTCAAGCAAATAACTTACAATAAAAAAAATTAATGATAAAAATAATCATTAATTAAATTAATAGTACACAATTTACTCAACGGTGTACCGGTTAAACAAAACTACAAAAGGAAATGACCGTCAAACAAAGAGGAGTACAGAGTTGGAAAGCTCTTACCCTCTCCTTAGATCAATACGTGGTCTGGCGTCAGTTCCTCGAAAATTCATAGCCTGTTCTTTTTGGACATCCTGAAACTGATGAAGCCGTTGCAGTTGCTGCGGAGAAGTGCATACTTCGACATCTTAAAGCAGGTTTTTAGTCATCTGAGATTTTCACGGCCTTGAGACCAGTAAGATGGTGCACAAACGCAATTCTGGACTGAAAATAAGTTGTTTAACAGCTCGTATTCAGGCTAACTCGATTTTGCATAAGGCGAATTTCCTTAGCCAGCCAGACTACGCAACGTTTCCTCGCTTGTCTTCCTTCAGTTTTACCTGAAGGAAAGAGAGTTTTGCAAAGGATTGCATCTCTAAATGAACTGAAACAAGACGTCCGCCGAGTCATCTCTTCAATCAACGATGAAATGTTGAAAATGTCATTGAAAATTTCGGTCATCGAGCTCAAAAATGCTGTGGATGAGGCGTTGTTACTTTTAGAAATAAATATGTATCTAAAGAAAGCTTAAGATAATTTTTGTATTCGTTCAGTTCCAAAATCATATTCCTAATACAGAGAGTTATAGTAATTTATATTTGACATGTACTATTTGCCCACCCTTTAAACATATAAAAATTATATTATCATGAGAATTAAAAGGCAAATGCTTTAATTTTTAGAATTGCATAATACATATTTTCTATTTTAACAAATTTCAGTGTCTCTGAGAAAACTTATTTATTTCGAGGGAAAGGAGAATCAGAAAAAACAATTGCATGTAGCCGAAAAAAAATTTGAAAGTAATCTTATTCTAGATGTCTGGTATGATGAGTGTCTTCACACGAATATTGCTTTTAATAAAGGATGGCTGATACAATTTGAGTTCAGAAAGGTCTATCAGAGGTAAATCCATAAAGGTCTTCAGCAACAAAATTATAATCGTGAGTGTTCTGTTTGCGTGCTATTTGCACAGACGAAAAATAATTCGAACCAATTCATCCGTAGTTAGTTTACATACTATATTCATCGGATGTTTATTAAGAAATAAATACACAAGTGATAAACCATATAACTGGAGGCGGAACACTACGTAATGTGCAGTGCATCCTGCCATTTCACAAACATATGAACGCATAAGTCTTTCATGAGATGCGTTAGAGAATTCTAAGAGGATTCTTACATCACACACCAGCAAGTTTTTGCAGTAGAGGCATCGCCATAGTTTTCCAGGCTCATTTTAAAACTTCTTAACGTCGATGGAGTTAGACCAACTTTCAGACTTTAGGTACCGTAATAATATCACTTCTGGTCTCACAATATGAAAATAAACAGTTGTAACGCTCTAGAATTTGCTGATCCGGAATTTTTAGACATCGATTGAAGTTCATAAACGAGCAATCAAAACACTATTGACTCGTAAAATATTCTAAAAGGAGTAGAATAAATTCAAGGATTCCCATTACGATGCAATTCTTCTCGTCCTACCTGCAAAATTATAAATATCCACAGAACAGTTAAATGCAGACGCCAGTACGTACAAAGAATTAAAGGAGTATTTCTTACCCTCGTCATATGTCGAAATAAATAATGAGGGATCGGCCATAGGAATACCAGTGCACGGCATTAAGAGTTCAGTTTGCAGTGATGAAGAGACGAGAATAGGAAGATAGGTCAACCAGCGAAATGGTTTCTTATCGATGCCAACCACAGTGCTATAAGGTGTCGATATAGTTCGACGAGCTTTCATTTAAACGAATAACTGATTGTGGCGAGGATTCTAACTCTTCAAATCTAATATTTGTTGCCCGAATAAAAGGTGAGGAAAATCCAGAATGTGGATTTTGAGCAGACCCTCATACTTGCACATGAATTACGGAAGAACGTGTGAGCATTTGTAAACCTTTGTTACACTGAATGCTCTTATGGAAAGCTCGCTCGGCCTTCCAAAGATGATTTGAAGCGACTCGTGCTTGTAATTCAGCATTTCATATCATTACATGAACGAAAGAGTAGTGCGTTACTCATCAAGTTGGGTGATTCCTACGTACTGAAAAGTTCCTCAACCGGTCAATTTGTTGGGACTTCTACGGTTCTGCTCGATGTAGGCCTAGGAAAGTTTCAAACAACAGGAGTTTACAGGCCGCCAGCTGACTCTGTTAGTCGGTTTAATGAGAAATTCTTGAGAGGCTCTTCACCCACTCAATTGTGTCGACTTCTGAAATCAATACCGAAAAGTTTAACATGGCCTTAAGGAGTTAAAATTTGCTTCATACTGAATGAAGGTATCTTTAATGAAATTGAAACTGAGCGAGTTATAATTTTTTACATGAATTCTCGCCCTAACGCATTTCACTAACAGTGCTTCAACTACGTTTGATCCCAGTTGAATCAGACTCAAGCCTCATCTGTTTTCCGAACCTCAAATTTTGTCAAACAGTGTACTCGAAATACGTTCACTTAATAATGATCTATCAAAATATTTATCAAACTGCTTTCAGCCTGATATGCATGATCATATGACTGCACATATAATCTACACAGATCTAATCGTTAGTGTACTAGTCTTTTGAAGCTATATTCCAAGATTCTGAGTCACATTAGAAAACAAGTATTCCAGTAAATTTAATTTACGAGATCACAATGCGAACGCTAAACTCGGAAACGATAACCCTACGTCACAGGCAGGTTCACTCGAGTGGCAAGCTTGATAGCCACCAGTCACCTTCGTTCTCTTTCTCTCAGTGGCAGAGATGTACGGGGAAAAATACAGTGATAGCTATTTTTTAAGCTCGTACGAAGTCATGAATTAACTCGAATGCATTTGCTCTGCAGCAAAAAGAAATGCTTCTTTCGGCATGGAAAATTGGGCTATTTAAGCGGACACGGAATTTAGAGAAGTTTTAGACGAAGATGCATTCGATGCAAATCTGTTCCCTTCGACTCTATTGTCAAACAAACTATGTATTCTCCACAGAGGTAAACAAGTGTTGATTGCACAATTTTCTCAAAATATTTAAAAATAATTTTGAATTTTGAATAGAAGCTCGTTTACTAATTCCTAGAGACTGTAAACCCTATTGCAAATGAAAGTTTTTTCAAAGTTCAAAGTAGATCAAGGGATTTAGAAGAATTGTTATTTCTATATGATCAATTCAGAAGTGTTCTTCATTTTATTTGAAAAAGTCTGGTTTCCGAAATATTTGTAGGTTTTATCACTAGATAATTATGCCCGTGAGAAAGCTCATATTGAAGTTTTAGTCTTACTGATTTTCGTGAAAACTAAAGATTGATAATCTTATTCAAAGTACTTTCCAGATTTAGATTTGGGTCGTAATACATCATAAATGTCTGTCTTTTGCTGGTCCTGGAAGTGCACTGTGGTGTCTACGAGCGAATCACAAGTCCCTGAACACATTATTATATTGTGTTATACATATAATAATGTATAACACATTATATATTCATTATTACTATATATTCCTGAGTACTATTATACATTCCTGAGTACTATTATACATTCCTGAGTACTTTATCTTGTGTGCTGAACTCCCTTCCTATGTAGTATATCAGAACAGTCTGTGTAACTCCCTTCCTATGTAGTATATCAGAACAGTCTGTGTAACTCCCTTCCTATGTAGTATATCAGAACAGTCTGTGTAACTCCCTTCCTATGTAGTATATCAGAACAGTCTGTGTAACTCCCTTCCTATGTAGTATATCAGAACAGTCTGTGTATAAATCCCGCCAAGTTTTTATAATATATTGCATCTTCGTTACAAATATTTCAGAATTCTGGTGCACATTATAACAACATGATTTTATCACGTAAAATGAACAAAATTCAAACACTGAACCAAAAAGAAATGGCCTGAATTTGGAAGTATGCCAGGCCATGAAAGTAGCCCAGATATGAACAACTTTTAATGTAGATTAAAAATAATTTGTAATATAGATAAGGATTGATACAATAAGTAATTATGAAGGGTGTTTCTGACAAATTTTGCGAAGCATAATCATATATTTTTCAGATTTGCTTACTAAAGGTTCTTGAAAGTATGTTTTTCTTTGGAATCTGAAAACTACGGTTTAGAGATGTCAAAGTCAACTGCCATGAACAATTAAAAGTCACCAGCACATTCGATAGGAGTAACCTGCATCATCATGATTCAGAGCTAGCGTCACCGCCAGACTTACCGTTTGGCCTCATTATTCGTCTAATTAGCTCCGATAAATTAATAAATGTTGTTAAAAGGCGCCAACTTGCCTGTAACACAAAAAATAACCAAGCTGAGAGGGGAAAAATCAATCATTATCAGGCTTTGCTAAGAAACAACGTACAGGTTACGTATGCTGGATTCAAGAACTGGACAAATTAAGGACACGCCCAGGCTGACTTCTTTGACTTATTTTGTTGAGGCGGCTTCAATCGTAATGTGACTTTTTTTATTTTTTTATGTAATTAATTTTTTCTGATATATTCATGTATTCTTTGTGATGGGAAACTATTAAATTTTTCTCAAGGCCTTGTCCTTTGTTCGTTTGGATTATAAACGTATCGTTCATAATCTTGAGCTATTCTATATTAAACCCGGTACCCAGCCGATTTAAAGTTCACATTTGACATGGTTTGTAGCGTGAGTTTCATAAAGATGTCAGAGCAACTGCACTAAGGTAATTCCTTCAATGCGCTTATGAAAATGTTGTAGTGAGTGAAACGAGGCGAAGATTGTGATTTTTTACCGTATGATTTCAGTCTGAGAGATGAGCTATCAGCTATTTAATCAGAAAAGGTGTAGAAATATTGGACGGCAACGATCTGAATGTTAATAAAAATGCACGGAAACTCATGCTCACGGTATTCCACAGGCCACATGAAATACTAAAATTTATCCAGTACTTGCTGCCTCTGAGAAGAGCCTAATTTGTCTAGATTCACCCCATTGTGCTTGAATTTAAAACTATACACCTCTACTCATGCACTAGCAATTCAATAAAAACGCTCGAAATTTTTCAACATATTTAGGCACTAAAAAACACATCAGAATTCAAAAACGCCTCTGACAATTCACTGAGGACAAAAACTGGATCATAGGTTGCTGTTATGATACCTTATAATATACAGGGTGTCTCAAAAAAATGTACTCACCCTTTAACCGTTGCTAACATGCTGTCTTCTTTGTGTTGCAGGTGTGAGGTTCGAACCTTTGCGAACATGATTCTTTAATCACATTTAATCATGTTCGCAAAGGTTCGAACCTCACACCTGCAACACAAAGAAGACAGCATGTTAGCAACGGTTAAAGGGTGAGTACATATTTTTGAGACACCCTGTAGTATAAATTATTATTGGCAAAAAAATACTGTTTTTATCCACACTTCTGTACCAATAGCGAAGTCGATCCCAAGCGCCCCTAACGGAATGCGCTGAGGGCCCCTCACGCGTTGGGTCAAGCCAAAGAAGGATATATCAAAACAACCAGCAGGGGACACGGACTGGGTTCAAGTACCAGGTTATCGCCAGGGAACTAAGCCTACCCTAAAAAAATACACAATAAAAATACGTCTGCAGCGAAGATGCTTACCTATCTCATTTTCAGTCTTTGTCAAATTATTATTTCTCACATTAATGAAATTGTGACGAAATTTAATTATCCAAACAAGCTTGTCAGTACGTTAATTTTTACAAAAGGGGTTTCGATTTTGATGGTACTTTGAGTTACTAATTCCCTTCACTAAAATCTGTCGATGCAAAATATTGTTATGTTATTACAAATCGTGAATGAATTTGAAAGTTTCCTCAACAATGAAGGGAACAATTCATTCATGTGAATTAAAAATTAAGATAGTCAATTCGCTCTTCCTTTTTCTCAGATTTAGAGTTTTAGCTATCTACCCTAATTAACTGTCAAGACAACTGCTTTAGTATGGCAATCAATCGAGGCTATTAAATACCGTCAATGAAACTCGCTAACACACAATCCTTTTTCTGGGATTACACTCCGTTCAAAGATCTGAAGCCTACCTTGAACAAAAAAAATCAATGTTTATGTTTAAACCGTATTTCAAAATTGCTTAGGACCCTCCGGTCATGGTTGCGGCTCACATTATGACAAACAAATATAAGGACTTACGAGTGCTTTCGTTCATACCTGTGTTGCAAATGAGCACACCGTTAGACGTTCTTTGTTCAAGTCACTGGCACCTCTAACACCCATCTTTCAAATGCCCAGGCATGGCAGTGATGCAGTAACGCCAAGATGTCACAACCTCATCAACTTAATTCAGTTTCAGTTCATTTCCAAGATAGTTACTAATTTATAATCGTTATGTTTATTCATTGCGTCAGAGAATGATTTATCCCATAATTATTACTTTAATATTCCCAATTTCTATGACCTGAGTGCTGCTTATTCGAGCGTTGTCATCTGTTTATATTATGGATCTGTACAGGAGATGAAATCTATGAAAAAGGAGTACGTAGCCTCCTGAGATGTCATCATTCATGAAACATACAGAGTTTCTACCCAAGGTTGTTGATTTTAATCGCTTCCATGAACATCACCTGCAGCTGCAAGACGCTATTCCCAGAAGCCTGCACAGCAAGGGCGATGCGTGAATGATTCGAAGCATAAATGGGATCAAAGTGTCACTCTAACTAGACATTCGTTCAAGCACCCGATCAACCATGATTTGTCTGACCTTAAAATGCTATTTTACTGCTCTACTGTATACTCTAGTCCTTCATTGTGATCCTTTTCTTTTAACTCAGTGCGCTGGTCAGGAAATTTGTCTTGACTGTACAAATAATTTTGGCTATTTCCTTCCGTTTCCGACGCTTTGTACTGGAACAGAGTAAATTGACCTCATCTTGGAAAGAAATGGTCAGCTTGTGAACGTATTTCCATCATCATATTTCATAAAGGTATTAGAGGAAACTAAACAAAATATTCTTTACATACATCATTTATTTTAATAGATGGAAGTAACTTTTTAGTCAGTTAGTAAAGAATTTTTTGGACGCAGGTTTCATTCAACAAAGTTTGTTGGATTATCTTTGTTGAGACCATCGCAACATATTCAAATTAATCAGTTTTATATAATTTCATGATTAAATAATTAATCATTGTAGGAAAAGGTGTTTATCAATTATCGAAAAAAACATACAGTTTTTCGTTCGGTATTCTTAGCTCCTCAAAATTTGTCGGAAAATATTTTTCTCAGATTCGAATCTCTATGAAATTTAGGTAAGAATTAGGTTTTGAAGGAATATAATTGAGTAGCATTGTACTATAACGAATGAGAAATAATTTTTTAATAAACTTAATATAGTTAAGTTATTATAGTTAGTATAGTATAGTATGGTTAAGTTATTATAGTTAATAAACTTGCAAAGTTTATTAACTATAAAAAAGCGGTCTGTGAGTCGAGGGCTTGTATTCAAAAGTGTCAACGTGCCTAGGAAATAGGCAGCTAAGAAACATCTAGGGACTTGGTACAAACCGTGTACAAACTATACAAGAAATAAATGCTTCGATAAGGCGAAAAAGTGGAGCCAGCAGAAGTAGTTAGTTCTCGTTAAATATTTAGTTGTCATGGAACTTCCAGTTTTTCACTGAATTATCTTTAAATGAGAGAAGTCACAATCATGAAATCTGAAATTACAAAACGATCTCTGACACCAAGGGAAGTCTCGAGAAAGTGTCTAGAAATACGTCCATGGAATTAACTTGTAAACTTTTTATGAACTAATGTAAAATAGTTAATTTCAAACAAAAACAAAACTTTCATGGAGAGGAGATATGCAACTGATATTAAGTTATCTTAGTTAATGATGATGATTATTATTATTATTATATTCGTGGTCCAACCCCCGCAGTCCTCCTAGTTAACTAATGACAGTCTTTTGAAACTGTGTGAAGCAGCCTGCTCATCATACCTCCCTCAGATGCCAGCTGATCGGGGACTGCGTTTTGAAAGAAATATTAACAACCAATTTCAACGTAAATGATAATATTAGAAGAAGCTACGTTTCCTTCATAGCGTCAAGTTTCTTAATTTGCTCTCAATACTTTTGGTAATTCTAGGCAAACGACCGAACGAAATGCTTTTGCTCTACCAAACGCCTAAAGAATTTCTTGAAAGTTATACAAAGAGAATCAATTGAAACTTCTAACCAATTTAGAATACTTATCGTCAGTGTTGCGGAACTCCACTGGTTGCAAACTTGAGGAAATTCTGAGCTTCGTTCACTCCCATTTCGCAAGTCTGTGGGTTTCAAGGATGCGTGTTTACCGAGCACTTACTGGCAAGTGAGTGGCTGCATGTTTACATTGCTCTTCAAACCTTGTCGTGTTTCCGTCATAAGATCAGGAATATTCTTTCTGTTAATAACGTGCACTGTGTTTCCTCCAAGTGATTCGAAACGATGAAACAGAACTGCAGCGAGAAAAATGGAAAGGTTCTGGATACTCTCTAGATGTGTATATACAACTAAATGACGCTTGAAACATTCTAATGGACGTAAAAATGAATAATGATGAACATTCTAAGTATACGTAAAATGCAAACCAATTTATCTGTATGTAGAGGTCATTTAAAATTAGTAATTATGTTCGAATTTCGTTCCGTAAGCCATAAAGCCACAGAAATTTTTTACCGAGATGATTTTATCTTATTACATTGATTGAACACACAAATTGATACACCTTAATGAACTCTAGGATTAGTCAGCAAGTTGTATCGCTGAGATGCAAGTCACAGTGCTGAGTGGTATCAATGTTATTAGATACGCAAATAATTGAAACAACTCTATGGAGGATATTTGCATCACGAAAATGGATGGCCATACGACAAGTACTGCCAGCATAAGGCACAATACAGACGGTACTATAGTGGTGTCGAGCATTGCTCACCTCTGCGCTGTTTTATTCTGAGTTCAAACAGACGTTTGATAATGGCCGGAGTCCTTATTTCCTAAATGGACTATTTGTAGCCTGAATGAACAATGAGGATAACTCAGGATGATAATTTTGAGCATGCCTTAAGTATCGAATTTACATGAAAAATGAATGCAATTTCTGTAGTTTTCTATGAGAGCTTCTTGAAATGTTTAAAGACGGTCAAGCGGAATCTGAAAGAAGTAAAAGTGAAGGAAGGGACTGTAAAGTTTGGATAAAAGTTGAAGATGGACATAGAATTCGATGTTGGTAAGCTTCATTTTGTACCAAACAATATTAACAAATGCTTGTTTATTAGAATTTGAATACTTTTAAATTCCTAAATGATGCACTAATGATTGCTTCTTGTTTAAAAGAAAATTACCAAAAATGGGTAATAGTTCATTTTAATATTGCTTTTGATTTAGACAAGATTTTGGTCAGAAGGCGTTTTAGTAGGAACACAAATTTATTTGCTTGCAATTGATTATTCTCCTTTGAAATGGTTCTTTGGAATTAGAATTCACGTTCAAAAAATAGTTTCTAATAGACTTTCACTGTCAACAAAGCACCAGCAACCGAAACGGTTGAAGTTTAATGCATGAAATTTACGTTACCTACTAAATACATACAAACACATAAAATCTGCTGAAATTAGCCATTTGTTTCTGCTCACAAGTGCTTCACTCCTTAATAAATGGTATGCCCTCGGATTAAAATTATCTATTTCTTTATGATATATGATATTTATTAGTTTTTGTATCAAATTCGAGTCAAGTGAACTTTATTGAACTATCACTGGAAGGTATAGGCATTAGAGACACCAGAAAGCAGCGAAGCTTGAACCTTGTAATTGCACTCAACCAACCGGTAAACGTTTAGTTCAGTTTATGATTGCAGTCAAGGAATGAACTAATATTGTGTCCCTTGAAATTCCGGAATCAACTTGCCATCCAATATTGTAGTAACCACTGGTCCAGAGGGTTGACGTAAACAACCAATATTGCAGTCGGTCCGCATCGTGACATTGCAATGTGACTCATACACCCGAACATTATGTGCTTTCTGGACGGACTCCACAATGCCCGCGTGTTTCTTAAAAAAAGGGAAAATTAGATCACAAGGAAAACGAAGACTGGTGAATTGATCTTTGCCTGGCTGTCCTTCCTAAATTCTAACCATAGAGGAAATTATATTTTAAGGATATTTGAAAAGCAGTCTTTGCAGAGGCAATTATATGAAAATCAGTTCTTTAATGGTCTAGACAACGCTGCTTCTTAAGTTTCTGAACGTCTTGTATTCCTAATCATACAGTTTGAATGAATACATTATGAGACTAAATTATTATACTTGCACCAGTCTGATCTGGAATGGAAATTCTGAGGTCAAGTTTTATGTAAATAATCACTAATTTTTCAAAGAATACGAGTAAAATTGTATCATGAATCGGAAAAATTGAATTAAATTATTCAATAATTTAAAATATGTTATTAAAATATATGTTATTTTTCAGTAGTTGTGATTGTAAACGAGTCATTTTATTCCTTCTTTTGAAAGCAAATAATAAATAACAAGTGCTTAAACGACTTAGTCAAATAGTCATTTCGTTACTATAATAAAACTTCAACTTTACCACACTTCCACAGAAAAAAGTTTTTTTCGCGTCGTAAAGTTTTAGAATTCTGGACAGCAAGCTAGTTTTTCCACCAAGGACAAAACACCGAAGCTGTTGAAAAACTTTCCACTTCGTCTGCCTTTTATTTGGCTTCCTTTTGACAATGAGGCTTGGGATATTGGAGAGGATGGCTCTTGCTATCACTCATAAGAAGAGCAATAGCTGTCGCATAAGTTACGCCATGTGAGCTTTGACGTTCCTTCCGAACGCCACCAGAGACCTTGAAAGACTTACGAAACATGAGGCGGTTTCATGGGACGTATTGCTGACGATGACAAAACTCTAAGAAAAATGACACCCAATCATTTATGGGACAATATTTATGCATTTATGCCTAAACTTTTATTATCAATGATAATATGATGAGTTAACGTATTAATGGCGTCTGAGGAATAACATAAACGTTAGTTATACCTTCACTTTGCAATAAAAATCATAACTTGAAGCTATCATTGCAGTGGTTACGAATATTGGTCAGGAAAATAATAACAACTATGTCTGGAGGTCAATATAAAATTTACGTCACAGGAAATAATATTGGTTTTCAGCCAGATATACACGATAGCGATATTTATTTGAACGTCACTTTACGTCTTCCTGTGAACTCCATGTTTGACCTGACTATGTGTATAATTCGTAAAAATACAATTTCTCAATCCTATCAAGGCCACAGAATGTGAACTTATGTTTCTATCTAGGTATAGTTTTCCCATTGTTGGTTGTATCTTGTGTGCTTGTGTGAAAGTGTACGAACAATAATTAATTTGGTTTGATAGTTTTATCAATTGCTATCAAATACGAAATATCGTTTTAGGATTAGAGCTTGTAAAAAACCCAATCATTTGTTTCCTGATTATCTGTTTTGATTTTTCTTTATCATGCTAGGGATGGAAATAAACGAACAGTACTGCGAGCTTAATTTTCCTCCCTGAATTTTTTCATTGACTCTACATATTATAATGGGACGCTATTGAATTTCGTTGTGAATACTTATTTCGGAAATAAAATATAGTTGATAACGTCTAAGAGATATATGTACTTAAAGAAAGCATTTGTGCTTGACAAATCCATTAAATAAAATGAATATATGTTTAAAATTGAATCATCATTCTATGCAAAATATCAAAGATGTAGACGGATATTAAAAATAAAATTTTCGAAAACATTTCTTCCACCAGATGGCCGTTAGACTGAAAATGACATTTTATTACAATGGAATCATTGAAGCAACAATGCGTTAGGTTTTGAGTAGTGCTCGAGGAGGACATAATGATTCACATAACCTCATGAAAAGAACACTACTAACTTCTTTACTGTAAATGTATGGAGCCCAATCTTGTATATGATTACTCTCCAAGTCAGCAGTATTCTCACCACAGCATCCTCCTTGTTGGTCATAAGTTGATGCGTTTTAGTGGCAATGGCCTAAGATAGAATTTCGCAAGTGGATTGGGTGAGTAGAATAGAATAGAATAGAATAGAATGAGGCTATAGGAACGAACCTTCTGGCCCATTCTTGGGTCGGATAATTACTTCGATAATTATTCGTTTGTTTACCTAAGTCCCATGCCGTATTTCTAGCCGCGTCAACCATGTCGGCAGCGGGATTCGAACCCGGGTCTTCCCACTCGAAAGCAGACTCGCTCACCAGTCGACCAAGCTGGTGATGTCATAACTAGTTGTCTGTCATAAAACATGAGGTCTATAATGAATTTATTTACTATGAATAAAACAAATCATATGGTTAATGTGACGCTAACGGGATTTAATGAGTGAAATACTTTCCGTCTCTCAAATTTTCTTCGTTATTATTTAGAATTCTAAGTGAAGTTTGAGTTTTCGCTTGAGTGCGTTGAGAATTCTTACCCAAAATTGTTTTTACAAAACATAGATTCTGTCTGAAACAGCCTGAACAAAATTGCAATGTGCAGCTTACTTTATCTAGTATTGTAGCATTTTATACTTCAAAATACTGTTTTGTGTCCTGTCCTACTATACTGTTTTGTGTCCTGTCCTATTATACTGTTTTGTGTCCTGACCTACTATACTGTTTTGTGTCCTGTCCTACTGTACTGTTTTGTGTCCTGTCCTACTGTACTGTTTTGTGTCCTGTCCTACTATACTGTTTTGTGTCCTGTCCTACTGTACTGTTTTGTGTCCTGTCCTACTGTACTGTTTTGTGTCCTGTCCTACTGTCCTAACAGTATCCTACCGATACTGTTTTCCATCTGGGCAGGTGTCTCCATTTATAGGAAAGAGAAATTATAATACTTTATGAACCATACTAACTACAATATATACATATTTTCATCAGCAGATTTTTTCAAGGTAAGCAGTGTGATACTCCCTGAATTTTATTTATTTATATAGTTTCTGCCTCCTCATTTCTGGATCACATAGGGGAAATTAATATAAAACAAGTTATTATTAAAAATTGAAATTGAATTTTCGTCTCAGGCTTAGTGTTGACTTTTCAGCTAAACGGTTTCTCACGTAAACTCAATTCTAAAACAGAATGCTTACATCTATTGTAGGCATTGTGTTTTGGATACCAAAGATTCCAAATTACTATGAAGTAAGTGTTTTTGTCATATGCATTTTTCCTCTTAAATATGGAAACTCATTCGGAAAGGTGCCATCGACTGGCCAATAAAAAAATTAAATTAAAAAATATGTGAGTTTTTCACTAACAGGTGTACTAGTGAGATATAATACAGGCCTTCGTGAATTTATTCTTAAATAAAAATATTTCTTGTCTCTCTCATTGCTGAATTAGATAAGGAAATTAATTTCGAACAAGGCATTACAAAGGAACTCAAATATTGTGTTTATCATAGCACAAAATATGTTAGGAGTTCAGTAAAGGGAAATCAGCAGGTGAAGCTACAAAAAACATATATTCAGCACATGGAGAGAGTACCTGAATGACTGAAATTACAGAATATGCTTTGAAAAATTCGCTATAGAGATTTTAGCCCTGAAAGACCTAACAGAATAATCAGCTGAATTTTATGATGAGCTCGTTTTAGTATTATTTGAAAATGATCCTGCAGTTACAGTTGAAGAATTAGCAGGGAAACTTGGTTCAAACTGTAAACTGTAGCTGTTCTCCGTTTTCAATTGCTTGGAAAGATTCCAAAATTCAGGAAATTGGTGTCTCATAAATTGTCTGTAGTAAGCCGTAAATCCCTATTTAAGTTCTGTGTATCTCTGTACTCACATGAACTCAACTCACGATTCTTGGATAAACTTGGACTGACGATGAAAAGTGGATCTATTATCTAAATATTTCGCGTTGTAGGAATGGCTCGGTGGTATGGGATACTCCACAATCACAACCCAAAAGAGAATTTCATACGATGAATGTTTTTCTCTCTGTTTGGTGGGATTCCAAAGCAGTCATCCACTTTAAGTCTCTACGAACAAATTAAATGATCATTACTCAAGTCCGTAAGCAATTAGAGCATTTAGACGACGCTTTGAAAAAATACCTGGTTTAGCGGATCGAAAAGAAGTGCTTTTTCATGTAAGCAATGCAGGACCTCATACATCAAAAATTTTATCACCGAAGATACATGAATTTGGCTGGAAGAAAATTGCCCTTCTGCCTTACTTTCTCGATCTTGCTCCTGCAGATTAATATTTTTTAAGGAATTTACTAAAAAGCTACGAGGGAGTCGAAACTCGTTTTACTGAGTTCTTATCCTCGTAGCCCAATAAATGTTTCTTTAATTGTCGTGAAAAGTTCATAAGTACATGGAAAGAAGTCATTGATAATAATGAGTCATTGATAATGATGACCACTTCATTGTCGACTCAATTTACGAATGAATCAATTAAATGTGATAGCGATGGAACAAAAATCGCAAAATCCTTATTGCTGTAATAAAATATAGCTGTGAAAATTCAATGAATCAGTTGATTTATTCTAAATGTGAGTGCAAGATATGTTCAAGATATATTTTGAATTATCTTTGGGCGAGCCACGAGCCTAACGAATTTGTGCCCAGAGTAAACTAATATTCAAGGCAAATTCTCAATCAAATGATATCACAATGTCATAAAAAAGAGAAATACTGAAAGCTAGCTCAGTTGCCCAGTTCATTACTACTTTGAGAAAACTATTTGACTCACTCAATCAATGGCAATGAATACGCTTTCGATGATGTTTATACGAGTGTTTTTTTCACACCAAAGGAAAACTCTTGACTTCTGAACTTCTATTTTTTCTGCTTCTTCATTCGAGTTCCTCCGAAATGCAGAAAGAAGAAATGCTTGAGTCAACTTAAAATCTACATCACAATACTTATAGAATATGATTCCATACCTTCTCTACTTGAGATCTCAAAATAACAACCTTAATGAATCGCACAATAAACAAATGAATGAAATTAAATACTATTTTGGTCACCTAACACTGTTCATACGTCTATATGAGGCCGCTCTGAAGGCAATTCTAAGCTATGGAATCATCCACATCGTTTTAAAATTCTTTTTCCAGTAAATAATTTGATGTTAAGACCCTTGACCTTTATTACACAAAGTCGATACGTTGTTAATTATTCCACCTTCAGTGTAGAGCCATGTATGATATTATAATCTAACTTCACGGGCGTTCAATTTTCTTGGCATTTAGATTTTTTCTTGTAATTTCTAACTACGCATTTCCTTTAAAAACCTTATAGCATTTACTAGCTGAACCTAATATTGTAAGAAATGTTTGCTAACTCGGACTTGAAATTTAATCTCGTCTTGCGTGAACGAACCTAAAATAAGTGCAAAATTGTTTAAGTAAATCAAAAATATTTCAAGTCTATACCCATAATAAATGCAAAGAAAAATTAATCATTCATCTCTATCAATTATTATTCAGTTGAACAGAGAACAGAAAGTCCTGACATTAAGGATTTACAGGTCAAAACTACAAAAACTACAAAACCTACAAAAAAACTACTCGTCAAGAAACTTCTGAAGTTAAATTCAAAGATACACAACGAACAACTCGTTCATCTATGATGACAATGAGGAAAATCCACGTCATGGTTTGGTGTACCACTACCAATAATAAATTTGACTATTTTTTATTTAATGATAATTAAATCCTTTATTTCAGTACTTCATTTGCTTTGATCTTACATGCTTGTCGATGGTCTGTTGTATGTAATATATCTATAATACATCAATAGAGTATAAATTTCACTAGAATAAAATTTCTTACCGTTTTCCTTTTAAATTCTTTTGAAGTAGTCTGAGGTAAAAGTTAGATTCTGATGTATGTGATTCTGGAAATGCCAACTGTAGTGTATTGATGATCGATTTTGTTGTAAACTTCCTCACCAACTTTCGTCTAATGTTCTGAAGATCAACTACAATAGTCTTTCCCTAATGTATCGAGGGAACATCACATGGTGGATGCCATTTGTCATCTTTCTTCCAATATCGAAAGCGATCACAAGATCATAGAGATTATCCAAGAAAAAAACTCTATTTCTGTGGCCGGGGACACCCAGCGAGCTATGCTGCACAATACTAAAAAGGAAGAGTTTTTAGGGACCCACAAAGAGCCAATATCGACTACCAATAGCAAGACAACTTGCGTCGCCATAGGGCGAACATTATGGCGAAGCAATGTCCAGAGCTCGATTCTCGTCTAGCCCTACGAACCGATAGTTTATAGTCTCTCGAAATGGGTCTGATTGCTGCTTGTTGTGCTGCCATTGAAGGTTTCAGTACGTTAAAGTCAGGCTCACCTGTTTCTGCCGAGGGGTATACTACCTAAATTGAACTTGAGACCACTGTTTCATGTGAATTGGCACCACATCGACTTTTGCATTCGCAAAGGAAACTGTTTACGATGAATTCAATACAACCAGGGCCACCTGAGCCTTTTCTAATATTTACTTTTTTGTTTGTTCTTGCAAAACCACGAAGCATTATACTCGTATTCAATCATGAGTCTTGTATTTGAGTTCTGAATCGATAACCATCGCCATGATTTATTTTGAATCATGTTACACGGTAAGAACTTTCTGCAAGGGCTACTTAGAGCATTTCCTTTTTTTTCACAAACTATAAGTTACCTCATAAAACTATGTACACTGTTTTTTCATATGTTAGTAGCATCAAAACCTAGGTCATCTCATATGAAAATGAAGAGCAATGCTCTTTGAATACCAACATTAACTTCCAATTTTTATAGGAAGAAATTGAAAAAATGTGTCTTCTATGCAAATATCTCTTAAAATATTCGCTAGAGAATAATTTGTTAAATTTTGCTGCATGATAAATAATATTTAGTACTTGTGGCAAACATATTTATTTTAGAAGTTATTTGTAACAGCACTGATGATTGAGAGGCTTCTTCTTTATGTGTATGTGGACCAGAAGTACGTCCTCGTCCATGAGCCTGAACGAATTTTAGTTCAGGAGCCAGAACAAATTTTAGTTCAGGAGCCAGATCGCATCCTCGTCCATGAGCCTGAACGAATTTTAGTTCAGGAGCCAAATCGTATTTTGGTTCAGGAACCAAATGAAAGAAATGACGTTAGTCATGAGCTGTAGGCACGAAAGTATTGAACTTCATTTTTATTTCGACTTAAAAAATCATAAGGTCAAAATAAAGTTCTAGTAGACTAAGGATCTCAATTTAGAAGCAAGAAACGTCTTTTATGCATTTGAGCATTTCTCTTAAAGATGCAAGAAATATTTCAGTGTAATTTGGTTTCGCAATTCTCATTATAATTCATTAAAACTTAGATAAAGAAGTTTTTCAAAGTGCGTTCAATAATTTTTAATCCAATTGTATACAAGTTTTCACAAAATTCAATGTTCAATCGAATTAACACCGTACAACATTATTACCCGTAAACAAAAAAGGGTCTAATAAAGAGTGGCCACATAAAATTTTATGGAAGTATGTAAAGGCTTAAACCTAGATTTTAGCTGCAAAATGGGAACAATTCTTCTGAGCTCAGGCCTAAACCTTTCATCTATTTTCTTTGACCAGCAGCACGTCGAACATTTTCCTTGCTTATTTGCTTCAAAGTTTTTCTTACAAGTTTCTTTCAATCTTCAGTTGTTGATTGCTTGTGTTAATGGACATGGAACTCATTTATCCTTAAAGCCCAGTGGAAGAAGGCGCTGACATTGGGGCTATGAGTTGGCTAAGGCTTGTTCAATCGGCTGATGATCACTCGGTCAAAGAATTCGTCAGGTAAAAATGAGATCTATTCGTTGGAGCAGTGAGCAAAAGCACCATCCAGTTCACAGTAGTACTCTCGTTGATTAGTATCTGATCTGACAGCCGGCTACATTTCTTCGTTAGAAGATTTAGGTACTTCTCAGGATTTACTGATTCAAAATCGTTAAACCGAACAATCGATATCACTAGTGATCAGTACAGGTATTGCGTCCCGTAGTATTAACTTTTTCCCGTCGTGTATTACTTCTTCCGTATTGAAACCAGAATTTCAATGCTCCAATTTCTTGAAATTTTGCTGTTAAGATGTGGCTTTATGTGAAATAATATCAAGTCTGTAAATGTTATCTATTGTGGATCAATATTACTGGCCGATATTCAATAGCGAAATTCCGAACGTTTTTGTCTGGTAGGCTGTTAAGCAAGTTTTTGAAATAGATGGTACTTGAAGGGTTTCAAATGCGGATCACTTTTCATAATCTTGTATGTATCTCTTGACGAATTGAAGTGTACGGAATTTTTCCTCATTTATTCTTGCACAAGCGTGTTGAAAGTTGACGGTTGCAAGAACGCCCATTTTTCATCCTTATCGCGATTCTAAAAGCATGGAAGTTGTTGAACATCTTACTGAAAATATTAGACTGAAATTAAGGTTTGAAATCTCTTCTTTACTCTCCTAACAATTGCATACGAGATACAGACCTTTTCACGACTGTTTGCAAGAACGTTGCAGTAAATCCCGTAATTTTCCGTTTATGCTGGTATTCGGTGAACATTTGATCGATATTAGCAACCATTTTCAGAGTTTTAAAATTTATTGAAAGCATCATTTTCATTCAAAAATTAGTCAGTATGTACAACAGTTAAGTATTATAAATGCCATTAGGGGAAATAAATTTCATGTTTGTTATTCTTTACTGCCATCAATTTATTCATCTGATGCTTATTAAAAACTGTATAAATGCCCAGTAGACATCAAACAGTCAAAAGAACGATTAGTTCATCACATATCTAACGCCCTCCACAGATTTTAGACATTAAATTTGGTATGCAATCTCTGAGGCAGCGGAGTTAATCATAACGGAAACGAATCCTTACAAGGAAAGAGGCTCTGACATCCAAATAAAGTAGAACTCAAATTGCAGCCACAAACACTGCAGGTGCAAAACAAGCACAGAAGATGTCCAGATGACCCAGCGATGTCCAGGCTAAAGCACAGCCCATGAGCAGCCATGTTATAATATTCTTAGGCGTACTTTCCGACAAAAGAAGCTATGAATTGTCAAAAGTGGTTACTACCCTTAATACTATACTTAAAGACTGGGAAAAGTGCACAAGAAGCTCATGTTTTTACAACGATTTATAAGTATAATAACTTTAAAAAATAGTTTTTGAAATGGAAGTTGAAACTTTAATTTCTCGATCAAAGGTTCACGCGCGATCAGATCTAGTACGTAAGCTAGTTTTTCCTCAAAGTATTTTATTTAAGAATAAATTTAGCATGATGTCACAAAGTGTGCATTGGTTAAGTTTCACTCATTTATTAACACAAATTTAGAAACAACATAGAACAAATGATACCACAGATAATCAATTTTGATTAACTCTGTTATGTTGAACAATGTAAATGAATATCAGCTGTAGTAAGAAATATTTTTCCGTAAATATTGTAAAAATATTATATTAGACATTTTCATAGCTACAAAGTATATCGAGCAAAATAATAATCATCAGCTGAAAAATACTTTATACGAAATTGGATTTCACATCGTGCAAAGCTTGAGAAATCTTTTTTGAATTCACTACCCGCAGCCCAGACTATATTTCGCACACAGTAAATCCTTGAAAAAGAATGTCCTGACGATAGATTCTCCTGCAGGACATTGTTCAAATCATAGCCTTCAATACCAAAAACTGGAATTTGTTTTTAAGGTTTGAGTTCGGTGTAGGACAATCACTGCAAGCTTTTGGCTACGTGCTTACTCCAGCTCTGCTTCTCGCAGCATTTCCATCCCTACAACTCGAGTGTTACCGATTTAGTGTGTTGATTTCCCGAAACTCGAATTAATTTAATACTAAAATAAATTCATCCAAGAAGTTCAAGTATCATTCACGATCATTCAGTTCGTCATAATTCAGTTTTCTCATGTGTTTTATTATAATATTATTGATTACATCGATGTCAAATAAAATCGAAGTTTTTTTTCTTTCACCCCTTGAATGAAATAGAATCGTTTGAAAATCCTCACTCTCAATCTGTCCAAAATCCACTGCCAGGATTCAGTTTCGATTACCCCTGAACGATGCAATTGATATTCGTTAGGATTATTTAGGGAAACGAAATGTTTTACGGTGGAATGAATGTAAATGGCCTCGCTTTCCAGAAGCAGTCACTGAGACGAAGGTACATATATATTTCATTGTTAGAGTTGAACTCCCGAACAGTTAGGCAAACGAAGATGAATATATCCAGTTGAAGTCTTCATTTGTAGTTCTTAAAGAATCAGTTAACATACATACGACGATTCAAGCATGTCGTGTCTGTCACTCATATCGGTATATTGTCACTTACTGTTAGTACGATTAGTTTCATTTTAAAAAATCTATATATAAGTACTGATGAATGCTGAAATTCATTGAATGAAATATATTCTTGATACTTTAACTGTTATTCGATCTTAGGTAAACTAACTAATATAAAGGGAAGTAGAAAAGTTCTCCGTTTCTATGAAAATTTAACATTCTTCGATCTTACAATGTTTTTCGAAAAAAATTTAACTCATAACCTCGCCCTTGACTAACAAACATCACCTGAGTTCCAAGTCACACTGGTTAAAGATCAGTTCAAATACTTCAGTCTTCTCTTTCTGTTATTTCTTTCCCAGTCTTTTATAAAGGTATACCAAATTCCAACGCTGGATCTGTGCCGAAAAAGCTCTAGTGGCTCGGATTGAGAATTATTACGACAGCACCTTGGATCTAAACTTATTTAATCTGCATCACGTTGATGTGATATAGTAACTTTCATGAGAGTAAAAGTAATTAGATTCGCCTTCTTTCAACACTTACAGTTAGCCGTGAAATTATTCGTACACTCATAAATGTTCAATACAGTTAGTCATTTCTTAGAATTTACTACTCTGATGATTCTGAGCACTTTATGTCTGACTAAGAACGTAATAAAATTAAAACTCATTTCTTAGTATTTAACGAGAAATTCTCGTTTTTCAACAGGAACAATGAAATTAATTTTGTCACTTTCGTGGAACATATATAAAATAATTTTTTCCATTTATTAATTTTGCAAGTTGCGTAAAATTTCGAAAACTGCAATGCCACAACCTCATCCTGAATACAAACATTGTTTACATTAGGTCTTTAACTTTCAAAGTTTACTAAATTCCTTTCTAGCGTACTTACAAGCTGTAGAAATTATTTTTTACATCCGTGAGACTTGCATTTGCTTGAATACTGAATGAATTAAAAATTTTTTCTTACTCAAGAGTCATTCTAGAGTAAATTGGAAAGAAATGGCCAATATATAGTGAATGGTGATAAAGTTCCATACCTCCTCTCAGAATAAGCTAGCAAATTCCTTCAGCATCGCAAATCACTAGCAGCATTTGATTTTCCCTGCACTCGATTTTTTATATTTAAATTTAATGTGACATGTGTAAAAAGTTCATCCAATTTTGAACTGCTACATCGTATGAATGCGCGGTCTATGTTTCACTGAGATGACACTGATGGTTCCTTAGGGAAACACAAAGAACAGCTAAATCCCACGACTCGCATGATTTTCTCCAATACAGTAAAGAAGCTCGAATTTCATTCTATGATTTTTCTATGAGACATTTTCCCAACCAAAAGAATAACAACAACTCAACTGAAATAACATTTAGAAATGCGACGTATGAGTAACAGCTGACACCAAAGGATCACATTTTGGCAAAGAGCGGTGAAAACACGTTAAAATACAGTTATATATACATATAATATTATGAAATAATAGGCATATGCAACAAACTGGATTGTTTGGTTGGCGTTGTTGTGGATATAACAGCTTATGGAGGCGGCTACGAAAGCCTTTACACCATCAGATGTTGAATGTACGACCCCTGAGTTGTAAGCTAATCACCGTCAGCAGAGCGGGTTTAGAGTGGCATCCAAACCTTCGTCTTGAGTAACTCCCGTTACAAGAAGATCCCTCGAGCCTGATGGACGAGACTGTCTTGATGGAGGCCATATGCTTCCTAATCTTCGTTTACAGCCAGGATACCCTACCTTATTTTCACTTTCTCTTTGAAAATAGATACGCTGCCGAATATTACTACTTTAATAATTGTAGAACTTACTGGCAATCATGAGTAACACGGAAGCTCTGGAGAAGAAATTTACAGTAATAGAAAATATATGTGAATCTGCAAGAACTTCTGTGAAAATGCAGTTATCTGAAACAAATGACTATTTTTGATGCGGAAACCTGATCGATAAGACTCTCAATTCAATTCAAATGCATTGAAAAACATAAAGTAACACTAAAAATACTATATATTAATATATGCAGAGAGTGATGCGTATTACAGAACATTCAGTGACTAGAGAATAAATGTGTTCATAAAATGCTTGTCATGCCACTGATCAGTCGCTTTGTATAGCATGCAATGTGAATCACAGAGCGAAAGAGAGTCACGATCAAACAGAATCCCTGGATTTTATGCCGGTAGAATTTCGAAATTCGCATATCTAACATTCCTATGAATTAATTTCAAAAGTAACAGCACGTTTCGTGAAAACAAATTAGGTTGTAAAGCTTCGAATTAAACAGGTCGAATAAATGCATGAATTGTGAATTTTCATACAAAATATCTATCTCAAGCCGCTTCTGTTGAGTATCCTTGAGAGATGTCTGAGTTGGTGCACTTTGACACGATCCCTTGGGCTTCACAAGTTCGTTTGAAGTTGTTTCCCAGAGCGACTGCGTACGCTTCAAGTCAGAGGAGCAGGAGCCTCCAACAGTGTGATAGCGTGTCAGGTATGCAATAATTCCTGAATAGAACTTCTAGAAGTAGAACTAGATACTTTAACTCACTGCAACAAGCTTCTTTCCGTTGAAGATAACCTCATTGGATAGTCAAATTCAGCTAAATGAAAGAATTGTTCAATACTGGCGCAGTTTATTTGATGGCCTGGTAAAAATACTCGTTTTCAGTACCGTATATTTTCTTTACGATAAGCGTGATTAAATTGAATAAAATAGAGGTTTTCAGCTACGATCTGACAGCAGAAGAAATAAGAGGCTTCGACTCTCTCCGAAGACAACTGAGTGGAAAAAAATTGAGTACAGCACAAGCATTCCCTTGTAATATTTATCTAATAGAAAAAACTGCATAATTAGAAATTCTATTTGCCTCTACAAGATAACAACAATGAAATCTGTAGCAAAATTTAAAAGATATTGTTGTAAAAAATATCAGTATTTCTTCTAGTTAGATATAAAATATCCACAGGTGTTTCTCGTCTTCCGTAGAAAATTTTGATTGTCATTAGGAACTTCTCATTCGTCATTAGGAACTTTTCAGTTATAAAATACAAATAATAGAAACCTTGCATTAGAGAAACTTTTCCCTCGTAATTAACGAAATAGCATGACTTGAGCAAGACTCATAAGAAAACAGTAATAGAACCAATTAGTAAAAACGATAGACGACCTCTTTCTCAACTTTCTCAACTATGTCTAACCTGAGCTTAAAAACTCATTAGAGTTTAATTTTAACATCTGCTTGCGCCTTATTTCTCTGGCATTAGGAGAGCAAGTTTTAGTGACAGTTTTAAAATAAAATTAGCATTCTTATTTTATGCTACTCGCTTCACACCCCTGCACACACCTTCTTCCTTAATGTCAACTCCAATTCTAACAGCTCTCTTTTATATTCCTTCACATTCCTTTTTTCCCATAAAAATGCCTGCCGCATTTACAACCAATAAACTAATTTTGCTCTATTTAGTGCTTTCTTCACCACTTCCTCGTCCTTTTGTACCAATAATACGCTACTTTAATTGCCACATGGTAATATAAAAATTGTTCAAAAAACATTCAGGATTGAAAGCTTTGACGCTGAATAATCTTACCCAGAAATTTTCAGACTTTATAATAGCGGCGCTAAACTGGCCAGTTTCCGGAAGTGAACTGGTCGTAAAAGTTTAATCTGCAGTCCTCAAAGCATGCAAAATCACTCAAAAATGAAACTGCCAGTGGTTTTCAAGGTTTTTAAGTAGACTTCTTCATATTCTTTGGACCCTGGTTTAGATTTTAATCTTATTCATCCATCATGAGTCTGACACCATATCAAAGTAAAATCGATCATATGAAAATGTAAAGATTGAGTAAAATATGTCAAAACTCATCTGCAGGATCAGATGAAAATGTTTTTGCTTTTTTACTACTGATATTCTGTTTTCTCCTGGCATCGTTAGAATCAAAATCAATTAAAACTTTATTTTGCATATAACCTATTTACACGTTTACTTTTCGGCTACAATACAAATCATCATACAATAAAGCGTGATTAATAATAAAATATGATACAAAATAACCTTAGTCTCGCTTGATTTCGAGCTAAGTAGATTTTTTATGCACAAGACGTTTCGTATAAAAAATCACTTCAGTTTTTTGGAGAGTTTGTTTGCTTGTAACTACTGCTATCTTGAATAATACAGTTTTCTTTCCACACACCATCGTTCATTATTCGTTTGAGTAGAATTTTTTTAATACTAGAAAAATATCCATTACTTGTAATTTAGGAAAATTTTGATACACGGAACCATGCAGCCCTTCATAAAATGAAATCGTATTAAGTGATCTGAGATGAAATGAACGATTCATTGAACCATAGAATTGACAAAAACGTTCAGTTATTGAAATTTATATCCATGGCTCTCCAACGATCGAGAAATACTACCGGTAGATATTATCATTTGTGATTACTGGTGGAATAATCGAATTTTTTTACGTATATCCGTTTAATCTCAACAGGAATGATTTGTTGAGCCGTCGAACGGAATGACTCTGATTTTAAATTGTGCTGCTTATCATTTCATGGTCCGGTTAACTCAGCCGGTAACTTTCATATTATATATTAATGCAACTCTCGGGGAAAAAATATTCGTCCTGTCAGTAAAGTTGCTGGCTTCTAAAATTGCTGAGGAAACTTCTGAAATTATCTGCATCGCGAGAGACCGTAAGAATTCTGCGAGAACTTTTAAAGTTGCATGAGCTTCAGAATAAGGTGACGCCTACACAGGAACTGCATGTACAATTAGGCAGCTAAGTCTTTCATCTTAACAGTGGATGAGGGATCCAGAAGCCAATTTTTCGTTTTTGATGTTAAGGTGATGTGCTCAACTGGATTCAGCTTGTCAGCTATACAAGGAAAAGATGTTAATTCTTCTGGTTCAGGAAAGCTTTCATCAGAGACGTAAGGTTATCTGCCATCGTGATTATTAGTTTCTGATTTATTCTCATAATTCTGGGTCCAGCACAAGTTGAGGCATGGGAATTTCTGAATACCGTATTAAGTGGAAGTGCATTTATTTTATATAATTAGTTTAATAAACTATTTTTCTTCATTTTTGAACATTTTCTTCATAAATGACCCCAACCCTTCTATGTCTCATAGCAATAACCTTTAAAAACTGTTCGTTAACATGAACTAAAATCTATTTTTATCTAAGCTGTGTTTGTCCGCCCGTACATGGGAGTGGTTGGTCACTACACCCTTCAGAAGAATGCAAGAATTTCATACAAACTTCAGCAAGTAGTAAATAGAAACTGTGAATCAAATTTTGAGCTTGACATACCAATGAAACATTTCTTCCAGATCTCCTGACGATGAACAAGATGTTACAATGGGCAAGTTCAACAAAAATTCAAGAGGCTTGGATTAAAGTTTTTATATTATTTGACAAAAAAATATCCTCTCGATGACTCTATCAAATAACACTGATAAACAAGCTGCAGTTACTTATATGATGCCTACGTTCTTCAATGTATTTTTACTGCTGATTTCAAATCTGAATACTTTATCGAAATTTACACTTTCGATAATCAATGTAGTTTCCGAACTTCTGTATGTAGTTCTACAGAGCAGAACTAGGAATAAGCAGCAAAAACTACCGACGTGGTTAGACGCGGATGGATAGGTAGAGATGGAAGATTAAGGATTTCAGCGCCGTTGCGTTCGGAGGTTCCGTGCCGGTCCCAAGTCACCCCACAATTGACCATATCACATGTGGGTAGTCTATTCAGACAGTAAGAATTCGCTGCTGTGTGGAGCGGGGTCGTAGGGTTGCGTGCTGATGGTGGATGCTGATCCTGCTCCGTCTTTGGCTAAACGTGACGTTTTACTTCTTCCATGCTTTCACCTTCCTGTATTTTGTTATTGAATAGAATTTCTTTCATTTCGTTTTTTTTGCTACCTAGCTCCAATTGTCTGAGCGTACTGCATATTTAAACTGGTTTTTCCAGAACTACAAATAAACAACTTAAAATTTGACTATTGTCGAACGTTAAATAAAATTATAATACTTAATTAGGGGTGAATTCGTCTAATAACGAAAGCGTTTGAAAAGATTCTTTCAACCCATGAATTCCACTCTGTAAATTGAAATTTCCTCTTTCCAAAACGTCAAAACTATTGCTATCCTTTACTATCCATGTGGAGTACACTTCTTCAACTATTTTCTTTCCAACTTTAACTTCTCTCACGCCAAGCAGTTTCCGATCGAAACGCTAAAAGAGCACTATCTTTTAGGTTAGTATCAATAAATAGAAAGTTGTCAGAAAACATACCATACTGAAATACGCTTGTGAGGTCCATTATTAGCAAAGTCATTAATCCATCAACTTCCTACAGTACAAGCAAATTGGGTGGTTGCTATCAACTTTAGGACAGCAACGGGCGAACTCTTGCCGTTGAATAAGTCTTCGCAGTCAATGGTAGGTTTACTCGTCTGTAATTAGAGACCCTGCCTTCACACATGACAATAATAATAGCAATATGATCGGTATTCCATTAAGTTCACCGTAAATCTTTACTTTAGCAGCGGGAAGAAGTGGGAGGCTACGGGTCCTGCGTCGGGAATCCTTGAGCACGGGTCATCTACGCCCTTTACCGCTGGAGCTCAGCGTGCGCTGGCTAGGATTCCGGTTGAACGCGGTTCTGGTAGTGGAAGACTGACATTCCGGCTCTAGACCCCAGGGACCGACGGACCTCGAGCGTGGGGGTGCTGAAGCTAGCCGTTCTCTCCAGCTTTCTATTATTGTTCTGGCTCTTGCAGACCTCAGTTTTAAATTTCAATCTGGTTATTTAGCAGGAGGCCAGTTTAATTGGAGGGACGGCTTAAAGCTTAACCAAAAATATCGTGAACTTTGATAAACTGTTAAAGAAAATTACCCTGTTAAATCGAAGCAGTTTGTCGCTGAAGCTAAGTTAAGCGACTAACTTGCCATCTAATCATAATTCACGTATCAGTTTTGACGGTAAATTCGTCAAAGGAATATTTCTTGAAACTCTTAAATAGACAGAAAATATTTAACTACTAGTTGATTTAAAGTAAATAAATTAATTTAAAACCTTAATTTTTATTTCTGAAGTGTCGTATATTTGTGGGCGTGCGAATTCGTGACAACTTTTTTGCTCCATTACATCTTCGTTGATGATATTGTTTGTTTTTTATATTCTTATGTATGTATTTGTGTTTAATACCTTCCAATACGTAGATGTTACGGTATAGAATATGAGTAATGTAACACATGACGCAATTACATATTTTTCTTGGCTGTGCCATGTTCATTAGTACTCTAAGTCGCAGTAGGTGTACGTGTGAAACGTCGATCTGTGTGCTCTTTGCCTTGATACTATGTTAAACCTATACACATGGTGGGTAATACAGATAAATGTTTTCTATGATTTTAAGTAGCATGTTCCTATTGTCTTTAAAATTTTCTTATATTATCAGATTCCAAGATATCCGCCAAATTTTGTTTTCGTTGTTTAATGTAATTTATGGTTCTGAAATGAGCAGCCTTAATATAAAACTGTGGTCCTTCTGATGAAAGAACTTGTATTCATGATACCCAGCTGTAAAATATTACTAATAATAATTTATATCTGGACACTGGAGCAATGACCAATTTGTACGAGGCTGCTGCTCGCTCATTAATAAAAAACTACAAAACGTCCCAGGCTCTGAACTTTTTTCAATTAAAATTACCAGAACCTGGAACTAGTTACTTGAAAACGTATTTTATGCTGGCATTGCGACCACATTCAAAAATCATCTCGATTAATACCGAATAAAAAATATCAGTATTATAAAGTACTGATTTTATACCTTTAGTTCGTGGGGTCTGCGTATAATTGCATATAAAAATATATATAAAAATATACATTTTATTTCAGCTCCTGAGTAATGGTTTGTTTGAAATTAATTTCCCCTATCTATTCAGGAGCGAAAACGAAAGGAAATAAATATACGCCATCAAAGTTCACCTTATGATAGTCAAAATTATATGAAAGTATAAACAACAGTTCACTTGTACGCTCCTAAGTGATGTCCGGTAATTTTCTAGCCCAACACAACAACATTGTATAACTCTTGATGACATTTGATCGTTTTTATATTACCCACACCACTTTCCGCAGTGGAGAGATTTCTCCAGGCTACAAACCATTGGTAAAAGTGACCGTTTTTTGTCAGATGTTCATAAGTATCGACGATGATGATAACCATTAAATCTGCCAACACAACTCTTAAATAAAATTCAACCAAAAATCTGTGGTCACTGACTGCAAAATGTTTGCATGTGTCAAAGAGCTTGACGTCGAAAACGTATATTCAAACTCGTCGAAATTCAAATCCCTCGGCAATGAAGCTTTAGACTCTTTAACCCCAATTTTTACTCTCTGACTGCAGTCCACGCTCTAGTCTAATCAATCGAGCGGGATTAGTCATTAGTCAATCCAATCTTTGGGCTGTTAAGAGCTAATCTCCTCCAAATCTCCCTTTAATCTTTCATGCTCTTTGGCACTTTCTGGGCATACGTCCTGAATCAATCAGTCTCTAAAATTGGTTTAATCAATTATAAGTCACCAATAACCTTAGTTTCTTCATTTTGACTTTATATGCTAACGAAGCCATGCCAGTGTACAACCGTTTACGATTTTTAAATAGATTTTTAAGTTATGCTAGCTCTGTATAACAGGTTGTAAATAAAGTTTACAGTTATATAGAGCTGTATTGTTAAAACAGCATCTACGTATTAGAATCGGTAGATCTAACTATCTGTCACACCCATTGAATAAATTAATTTGTGAGAACTTTAAAGCATGCGTCTATTGTCGTAACAGGTAATGATTCAAAAAGGGAAATTATTCAACGTAAAGGGCAAGCAAAGGAAAATATTTACCTCAACAATGAAAGAACAGTCAAAATTACTTTTTATTATCCCAACTATTAGTTTTAAACACTACTCCTTAATTTCACTGAAGCTTAGTTTTTTCACGTTTTTGACTCACAATGAAAAATATTTTTCCTTCCTAGTGCATCAGTTTAATTCTGAAACTTTATTATGAAGTAATGATCAACTGTCGGCTTCTCCCGTGTTACGCATATATTATATAAAATATGTACATAATCATACTAACCAACTTTTGGCTGCTACAATGTGGGTAAGACCGCTGTGTTCCGTGGTTTATGACTCGAATTATAAAGAATACCAAAGATATCCAGAGTACCAAATTTTTTTCCGTCGTAGAATGTATCGGTGGCTGATTTATACAATGGTATTTGAAATGAACTTAAATGCTCTAATTAGGAGACCAGCGGTCTCTGAAACCCAAACTGCAATTAGCATTTTAGTAGAATTTCAATGTTTTTCGCATTACTCGACCAATTCTTCAGATATTTAAAGCTATGAAATGATACACTGAAGTTGTAATATCAAATCATAATATGCAGAGCGTGGAGAAAGGATAACGTCTTGAAACCTAGTCAGAAAATAATTACGCTTATTTTGCAAATTCCACTATCACAATGCAGTATTTTTTCAGTGTGCAAATCGAAATGCTGCAACATGGTGGAATAGTCTAAATATTTAGAGCACAGAAATCATTGAATTGTCAATTTATTTATTAAAGCTGTTAGCTATAAATCATTGAATTGTCAATCAATTTATTACGAAATAAGTCGAAAATTTTACCAAAATTAATAAATCTCAATCACAAGAGCCCGTCACAAATTATAATTTATTGAGAAAAACTCATGTTGGTTCGCTCCAAAATTTATTGCTCACGCGGTCATCTAAAATTCGTCCCCAATCCTCAGCTTAGGAAGAAAAATCGAAGAGAATTTGGAAGCCCTGCAACGTTTCGTGTTATTTTTGGCGGTTTTGGCGTGCTGCACGCTTACCTATGAACAAGTACAAGACCCTGACGAGGCAGATTTTGTCTTTAGAAATTATTACTCCTGTAACGTCTAAGAATGAAGCTAAAAATATTTTCGTAGAAAAATTTACTTGTAAGACAGTTTCATCACTTGAACTCGTTATTTCATAATTTTATTTAATGCAGCTATGAAAAAACTTATACTTTTCAAATTTTTCATGCCAGTGTTTTGATACTACTCGTTTAACTACGAGTTAATTAATTAAAGATATATATTTTCTTCGGTCAAAATGACCCGTAAACATCGTTTAGCCCTCCATTAGTTTTTTCGCAGCTGTTGCCGAACAATATATGTATATGATAAGATAACTTTCGGAACCCAGTGAAACAAATACAATTATTCAAAAACCTACATTAAGGGAGACAAATATTCGTACACACACACTATTTATTAAATTTAATGTACTTGCAACAAATCAAAAACGCTGCTATTCATGTAATAATTTTATACGAGTGCATAATGATGAAATATGTATAGAGAACAAAGAAAGCTCTGATATTAACGAATTTTCTATTAAACAACTCTAAAGGCTATTATGTGTATGTCATATAAGTATGACCTAGCAAAAGAGTAAGCTTTGTTTTTCGCCTCTGAACTCAACAGACAAGTGTCTGAGGCTGTAAAATAAGAACTGTGTCTTCTATGTGGCTCATGGCGCACCTCAAGCCATACGCAAGCCATACGCAAGCCATACGCAAGCCTGATGGTGTTTAGACAGTTTTTCATCGTATGCTACACATATTATTAAATCGCACGAAGTTTTTTATGAATACAGTTTATACAGCCATTGTACATTTGCATTTTGTACACATGGATCTAACGATCATTTGGTCCTTATAGATTTTAAGCTTTCGGAAGCAGAGTTGATCATTTTTCCACACAATTTTCCTGAAATAGCTGCTATAAACGGAATTTTTCATCCGTTCATAATATACTCGTACTCATGAAAAGAAGCCTCGTCGAACGTATATAAGAACCTACAATGAATATGTCAAATAACAGAGCATCCTTCTTAGTTTAAAAGCTTTTTGTATATACTCTGAAATCATTATTTTTTTATGACTTCAGAACTCATGAACGATGCGTTAATTATGAATTTTTAAGAAGGATATTTGTTATAAGTTATTTACGTAATGTTCAATAAGTTTGAAAGAAATTCAGTTGGAGAGTGCATTCAATAGACCTCTTTCGAAAGCTAATCGAGTTTCTAAAATTATTTGATAATTAGAATTCCTGCCAACAGTACCATATTACATATATGTTGAGTAACTTATCCTTTGGAAGTGAAATGAAAATTTCATCGGTGGGAAGCTGATATACTTTTTCTAGTTATGCATGTACCTCATCTCCGAAATTCATGCCTGAAATTAAAATCTGCTGGAGTGTGGTCTCTGAAGCATCATTGGCGTAATTTTCTCATATCTGAAGAATAATTTAGAGCTCCTATAGAGCACTTGCGATGATAAGACTGAGTCTCCTTAGGCTTGAAGATCAAATGGAATTCCGAGATCTGAGGCAATCTACTTTTGTGAAGCAGGATGACGGTGATAATTGGATTCTAATGTTTCCGGAACACAGAGAGCTGGCTCTACGGAAGCTGAATAATTATTCAGTTGTGGGCGATGGTCAAATGACGTGAGCGATATTTTCTACATGTGTACGTAGAATACACATGGTGCTTGTAAAGATTAAGTGCCATGTTCAAAGTATAGTACAAAATGTAATGAAACTTGAACGTGATCTGTTTCATGACAACAATTTCATGAATTGTTTTCATGACAAGTTTTTAACATTCTTTTCTCATTCCCAAATAACTTTAATATACAGAATTACGCATACTGAATTACACAAGATGCTCTCCGTTATATTCGAAGGTTTTCTGGTGGACAATTTTCGCATGTATCGACATAACAATATTTTTTTCAACCCATCATGATTTTGAATAAAATTTCGACCTACTACTCTTATAGTACTGGGTCATTAATTGCGCCTCAGAGCATACCACTGTGAATCACTAGCAATAGGAAATAAGCGACCGACGATACTTCGTGACTCACTGATCTGTGTTTTTCCAATCATCTACAAGAAGCCTGGCGAAGCTGTCTCAGTGCTCTGATCTGGATTGCCCATGTTGTTCAGAGACTGCACAAAAAGAACCTCGTTTTCAAACGATGAGACAAGCACTTCTGACAAAAAGAAACATTGACCTAGTCGCTTTTAGTAAGTACCGGCAGCTGCTCTGGTAGAAACTCGATACCAGGAAGTTTGGAACGAAAGCATGGCGATGTAACGCTTCAACTCCGGCATGATCTTGGAAACTAGTCTGACGTAGAAGTCTGCAATCTCAACGAAATTTTCAGCGGCTGGATCTCTTCTCCCTCAAAACAAAGAACACTGCCAGGACAACTCATCGAGACATAAATATCTCGAAAATACCGCTGCCCAAAAATATCGTTTCGGCTGGTACTGTGAATACCTACATTCAAAATCGTTTCGACAAATATTGGGTAAGGAACTCCCAGTATTATAAAGCTCTGATGTTAGATCCTTCTTAACTCCTGGGGCCTGTGTATCTTCGCAATGTAAGTGAATGACAAATGCCTGCCGGTAATCAAGGGGCGCATACGTAACTGTAATAACTGTGCGTGATTGATGCTTTTACTTTAGATAACATGGGGCTTGGGTACCAACCAAGAAATGAACCAAACGGCTCGTTCATGTTGCCATGATCTATTCTATACGAGCGTTATACAAGGTTTAGACAAAGTTTAAACACAATCAAATCCGCATTGCGGGGCTGAATGCTCCACCATGCTCCAGTAGATCGCATAGAATAGAACGAGCAGCTGAAAATGTTTGAAAAAACTCCTACGCTTACAAATGCATTGAACATAATTTCAATTCAGAATACGAAACACGCATCCCACAGGTGCAGGAACGCAATTCTATTGTCGAGTACCTCCTCTATCGCTATTATCATTATCTAAGCAATAAAGAGACTAGGTCGTTCAAAAAAAAATCTCAGAATGTTTGTCATCTGTAAAATCTCAGCGATCGAGCTAATGATTGCATTGACCGTGCCTAACCATCGAGGTATGCAGAGGGTGCAATACTCGAGACAGCAAATTGGGAGTAAATGAGCTGATGTGACAAGTAGATATCGTGTACTTTTGCCCCAGGAGAGTCAAACATTTTTGCATACTGAGAAAAAATCTCCGTCAGTTTGTTTGAATCCTGTATGAGGTATGCATGGAAACTACCAAAATGGGACGAAAAACTACAACTTCTTGGAGATATTTGAAATTTTTACATTTATTTAAAACAATTGAGTTGACCTAGTTAATAATTATTAACTAGGTCAACTCAATTGTTTTAATTAGTACTATTAAATAGATACGCCTCAATTAGTACTATTATCAGGCGTTCAAGAAATATGTTTAATACATCTTTTTACGCTCATTCCTCCTGGATTGTTCAAGACTTTGCCCAGTGCAAGGTTGTGCCATTCAGAAACAAAACGTCGTTTGCAGTGCAGAAGATTAGCCGGTTTAATTGCTTGGAATTTCCACAGCATTAATCTTCAAAGGAGATCCCAACGCCTGAGAGGAAAACATTTTGCAGGCAACATTCTTCAGCGTTCTGGATGGAGTAAAATGATACTCTTCATATGCTGTATACTTCTTCGCATGCTAGAATATACTTATTGAGCAGAAAGAAAAGCACAAAAAAATTTTGGGTTTACGTTCATTAACATTCAGATGCAAGAGTTGATTTTATTTAATCGTTAACTGAGAAGTTGTTTTTAAAAAGATTGGAAATATATTTGATCGCTTCCTGAAGAAATAGGTTTTCTTACATACCATTAAGTTTATCCTTTTAAATACTCATGCTATCACTTAGAGATATTTCTTGTAGAGGAAAAATTAGAAAATGTTAGGCTAATTTACTTTGTTGCAGAAAACAATACAAATAATTTATTCATTTTGGTTCATTTATTTGTTATTGCACATCAGGAGTAAATATCGACATTTACCTTCATAATTTGTAACACTCGATCAATTATAATCTACAACTTTAGTATTCAGAGAATAAAGAAAGTTTTTATCCAGCGAAATAAAAACAAAATGCATGTATTACAAAGCAAATAGTTGTGCAGAGACGTCTCGCTGAGACGGTCATTACTTTGCTCAGCCTGACTTCCTTGAGGTCACATTGTCGACAAATCAAATCCGTAAAATTATTCAAGACCTAAGAAATAATTTTCAATATATATAAAGTTTGCTTCATAAGAAATGAGCTGAGAAAACTACAGTATAATATATTTCCACTCATCATTCATAACTGTGTCCTAACACTTGATCTCATTCAAAAATTAAAACAGATAGTGATGTAATGTAGAAGCATAATTCCGTGAAGCTACCATATACATCTTCAGTTGTGTTAGATAAAGAAAATGGGAACATCAGTATAACAAATGAGCGTGGAATAAATTTGTTTTGCATATTTGTGTCAAACACAAGTTACCCATCAATGATTTGCAATGAGAATAGAAAAGTGTTGTCATACAAATGTTGTTATTTTTTGCCTGCAGTGACTGGAATTCATACATTAGTTTTCTCAGGGGCACGTTTAGACCCTAAAGCCGCTGTACAATAATAAACTATCTACTGTTTAGCGGTGATTTTTGATTAATGCTCACGAGCAATGACTTTGTTATGATTAAAGTAGATTTTGATTATGTATTGGGGATGAATCATGCTTCTCCTCGTCAGAAAATTGGCTTATTAGTTGAAAATTCAGTCGGCTAGTTAGTGCTCAATTTCTCTAAAATAAAAATTTGTTCTGAAATCTGCTATTATTTTCCGAACAACCTAATGGAAATACTAGCGACTCACTACAAGCGACAAAAAGGGTCAAATAAGTGTGGTTGGGTAACGTTCTGAAATGTTCATTCAAGTCATATGCTATAGAAATTTTCAATTCAGAGGTAATGGAATTCCATGGGACTTGAAAAATTTATATATATGAATTAAAATAAAATCTCACTGAGGTGCAGAAATGACCCAAAGAGTCCGCATAGGGACAATGTTTCACTTAGAGTGTTACGAAGTATTTTAACCGCCGAAATCTATAAAACTTTGTAGAGCATCCAATGCAAAGCAAATCACAACGATTTTTGTTAAATGTGCGAAGAGTCACGAGTACCTCACGAGGATTTTCTCAGGTCCTTTATTTAACATTACTAAATATCTTAGATTTGAAAGCTAAACCTTTTGAATTTGCACGAATTTTTACATTTTTACAAAGATTTCGTGTGAGTATCAATTTAAGAGACTTATAAATCCTCTCTAAAACATTGAAACGATGCCTGTTTTGCCACTCAGACACTTTTATTAAAGAATTATGTACCTTATTCACGTACAAAACGATCGTTAATTTTAGTCCTTTAACGGTATTCTTACGATTAATTAGGTGCAGGGCTATAAATTGTTTCTTAGTCAATCTTTCCTGTTGCCAGCTGATGATAAGAATCTTCACATCGTAATGCCTACCTTCATCAAGCTTCACAGTTCGTATGGCATCCAGCTTGGAATAGGAATTGGGTGATTGCTTCTAGCCATATCATTTTATTGTAATTATCTTCACATTGATTCCATTTTCATCTGACGATGGAATTGTGCTAAAATCATTCTCTTCTGCATTCGATTTTTGAAAGCTTAGTTTGTTTAAAAAAGTTTAGGAAGGTTCTCCATTTGCAGAGGAAGATTCATCCTTCGACTTTGGAGTCAACCGCCTTCATGGTGAGATGGTCAGTCTCTGCTTGTTGACCAGGATTTTAGCTGCTTATGTCTTGCATTAATTCTTTCTTAGTTGTTCTATAATTTTTATATGCAACTATGTGCAGGTTAAAACTAACACAAGAGGTTACATTTGCAACCAAATCTTTTTACTTATTTTTTTACTGCCAGTATTATGCCCTCTCTATTTTTAGCAATATGTACATCGCAGAACTTAAAGGGAAGCTTTATAGCTGTATGAAGAAAGTTATAGAGCTGTAAGTTTTTGTATCCTTTGCCAACTTCATCCTCATAAAGTGAATGATTTATGACTTGAAGCGAGCGTTCTTTTATTTACGACAAAATGGTCTAAAACAAGCATCTCTAAGATGATAAAGTTTCAATAAATTTTCGTTCAAATTGTACAATGCAATTTCAAAACTTCTTTATATATGAGTATTATTTATTATTATTTAAAGCATAAACATATTTTTAAAAGCCCTTAAACTTGTGCATGAATATTCTTCAACCCAAGCAGGGTCTAGAATCTCAATTTTTTTACATCACAGAGTTATTAAATTAAAGCAAATAAAATATCATTCATATTTCACAAATTTTGACGTAAAATTATGATTTTTCGAATTATACGATTCACTCGTCAGTCAGGAGATAATATTTTTCGTCACATATAAGGTGAATTTTTTTCATTTACTAACACAGTGGTACCTCTTTATGAGGGTAGATAATATGATAAAAAATCTAGTGTTTTTGTTACTCCCATAGTGTTGATAAGGACATCTGTTCTTCTGACTGTTCAAATGACTTCGACTATTTCACTAGAACTTGTAGCAAAAGGAAGTTCTGCACGACTATTTTCAACATGTTTCCCCATGTTTTGATTGAATAAAATATTTTCATACGGTGTTGTACAGTTTTACCGTTCTACTGAAACTACAGGTTTTTCTTAGAGGCTTTGTTAGTATGATAAATTTTGTCCTTCTCATTTAGCTTATTCAGAACATTTCATTATTGTAAGGCATCACAATTAACAACTAAGCATGTCTGTAAAAAGTATTTGTTCAACATAAACAGTGCTAAACAATAAACTGACACAAAGCTTATTCGACGACCGCAATCCTTATACCAGCCTATAATCTTATCCTCACTCCAAATGGAATGAATACTTCAAAGGTTTATCGTGTTCATTACTTCACTCAAACACTAACTACTTACATATGTTCTTCCAGCTTTAAACCAGCCTACCTGTAGAAATAACACCCGATGGTAGAAGGTATTAATATTAAAACGTTGTTGGACCTTTGCTGCAGTGATGCTTAATGTTTTATTTTGTGTAAGCAGATTTGCCATCTTGTGTCAGAAAAAAATTCATTCAACAATTTTTTGGAGGGCGCCTCTGTGTGGACGAGATTACGCTAAAGTTCATGGCTTGGTTATTTAAAGAATATTTGATGTTTGTCTGCGTATTAAAAAGTAGGCTTTGAGAGCCTCATTTCGTTACCTCAGACGTCATTCTCAGAATAAGAACAGATGGTACACCATATACCCTAGTGTGATCTCAAACTTAAATGGGAGTTTAAGCGCAAGAATTCATATAAGGCATTTAACACATAGATGTGTAGTCGAAGTAACAAAAAATTGAGCACTTCAACCGCTTGGCTGTTAGAGTAAACTATTACGATTTTGATTAAAGGAACTTTTTTACAGTGAATCTTTCTTAAAATTAATTTTTCACAACAGTTTGGAAAATAATTCAGTCCCAATAGATTAACGGCAGAAAAGTTCCACTAATCCTTCCCATCTAAAATTTTGAATCGAATATAGTTTAACTCATCGTGTTTTGAGTTGCAATTGTTTTAAATTTAATTATTACATTCAGCTTATAGATCAACACTCAACGCACAAGATCAAATTGAATATCAGAGGGTGGAGAACAGATATTTTATACAATCTCTTCCATTCAAATAAAGATTTACTTCTAGGAAATTGAAACAGCACATGCAGCTCTGATGAATATTTACGTCGAATCTTATCTATTGTTAACGTGTAAACAAATGAGAATTACGGCAGTTGTTGTGCTGTTTACCGAGAAACTATGATTATTTTTTATTATTATTGAACTCCTGGTTTAACCACTTACCAAGAAACTAAGATCACATTAAAGGAACAATGGATCAAAAAAGTATTGTGGAATACTGCATGATTTTTTCAGTTTTGAAAAAGAGTGCCATGAAATTCATTACAATTCCAGCAATTTTCGAAATGTAGAAAGAAACGTAAATATTGCAAGTACATTTCTACCATTATTCCTACCATTCTCTCTTTTTTAACGTAATATGTGAACCTAGAACTTCATTTATGAATACATATATAAACATATAAACTGGTCCACATACAAGTAAATAATCGAAGTATTAATTACACAGCTGGATCAGATTTAATTTGTGTTTATTTTCCTAAGAAGTTGTGTTGGTTAAGTTAAAATATAAATTAAATTATAAAAACGTAAACGAATATTTCAGAACTTTTTTGCTCCATTTGTTTTGGACGTTCAATCGTTTTATTTAAATTCCATCTGAGTAAATATCTACATACCAAGCGTGAGAGTAAATAAATCTCCAGTAAATTCTGAGTAAATATCGACATGTCAAGTGTGAGATATTTTCATACTAATTAATTAATTACACTGCGTTAAGAAATATGTTTTTCATCTTCGGTAAAATCATGTTGATTCAAAATTTGGCTTTTTATTCATTGTATAATAGTATGTTTAACACTAAAGATTATTAACATTAGGACATGAAAAAAATAATCGATTCACACCCTGATTCCTCTGCTCATAGACTGAGCAACGGCTCGTGGATAGAACAAAATCTCTCCTATTGTGTAGAAGTTTTACTTCTATTTTAGTTGCACTCTTTGATTGCCTCTCTGCCTGGTGAATCATGTAGAGTGATTGCAGAAAAAAGGTACTCGAATCTCAGCCTCCCGTTTCATAAACAAAAATGGTCACACATCTGTACTAAAATAGATGAAAAAGGTTACTATTCTGTCGTTAGAGAAAACGTTACCCGTACAAATCTAATTAAAACTATTGCGAGTAAACATAGATAGATCTTAAACATTTGCATGTACTAAATATTTCATGCATCATGTTGAAGCGACAGAGTGCCTGATTTTTTCGAGCAGGTTTTCAACAGCGCATTTGAAATGGCGTCTTTTTTATCGTAACGCTGATTATACAGGGAGCGGCAATATATCACCAGCTTGGTCGACTGGTCATCACCAGCTTGGTCGACTGGTGAGCGAACCTGCTTGCAAGCGGAAAGACCCGAGTTCGAATCCCGCTGCCGACATGGTTGACGCGGCTAGAAATACGGCATGGGACTTGGGTAAACAACCGAATAATTATCGAAGTAATTATCCGACCCAAGAATGGGCCAGAAGGTTCGTTCCTATAGCCTCATTCTATTCTATTCTATAACTTCCTAGTTTTCAAAACAAAGAACGGTGAAAAAAGAAAGTTATCTTGCTGCACCCTGTATCAAATGTTTCCTCAGATCATTAAAACAACTTTATAATTTCGAGATGTATACACTTCATTGTTCGTCCTAGCTATAGATCATACTGACTATATCTTACTCTGAGGTTCATAAAGATACTAATGCAGTAACCGACGTAAAATCGTAAAGTAACCGACGCTTATGAAAGAAAGAGAAGGATGAATGAGAGTACTTACTAAGGGGAGGAGGCTTTCTTATGTTCAACATAACAATTCCAGAAGTAGAGAATACAAAATACTTGATTCCAAAGAGTAGGAATTTGTAGGTAGTGATGTAACCTGTAAATGATTTGATTTTCTTTTAGAAAGGGGATTAGTTCCTTCCGAAAAGTAGTAAGTATTTTTAGAGAGAAAAATGACCAAAATAGTAGGCAATTATTAGCTTGGTAAACTTGTAACTAAAAGTAATCATACCTAGAAAATTAAATAGGTGAATTTCTCCATTTTGCGGCAATAATAATGAGTATATTTAACATCTATATGAATTGAAAATCTTTATTCTCAACCTCAGTTAGTCACAGATTCGCATTGTACGGCTTTATCATAATGAAAATCTCATAGTGATTCCCAGTGTAATTTTTGTTTTTGCACCATCAATAATAATTATAATGAATGTCGCATGAAATCAGTTATTTAAGTAAATTATGTATAAGCTTCGTCAATAATAATTATAATGAATATTGCATGAAATCAGTTTTTTAAGTAAATTATGTACAAACTTCGTCAATAATAATTATAATGAATGTCGCATGAAATCAGTTTTTTAAGTAAATTATGTATAAGCTTCGTCAATAATAATTATAATGAATGTCAAATGAAATCAGTTTTTTAAGTAAATTATGTATAAGCTTCGTCAATAATAATTATAATGAATGTTGCATGAAATCAGTTTATAAATATATTATGTAAAAGATTTTATTACTTGTCAGACCGGGCTGAAAATAGAAATACATGGAAAGTTTTGCATGGGCAAAAATCTTAATTGAAACCCTGACATTTGATTGAAGAAGGCAAAAGATTGCCGGTTTGAAGGAAATAATCCTTTCTTCTCATGAAGTGAAACACCAAGTTTTAAAATGTTTGTTTGTCTCATTAATAAATAACGACGCAGCGTTTCCTCAATATTTCCTACTACAAAAAATACGAGAAATTCTCCAAATTCACGAAATTTCATTTTGTGTGACTTCAAATTTTCAATTTATTGTCGACAATATGACTTCATGCAATTTTTTTCTAAATCGTGTTCCTGGATAAATAATCTGTAGGAAGTAATTTGACACAATATTTAATATAACTGTTGTGTGCATATAGCGAAGTTTTTATTATTGAAAACTCATTTTTGAGAGTAAACTCTTGACATGAATCTTAATTTACTAAATTATAAAATGTCAACGAAAACATCACTGGAGTCAATCTAGTCTAGGCTCGTTCCTATTGCCTTATTTTATTCTAGTCAGTCAATAATCTCCTATAAAACAAAACCCTTTTTTAAAAATTTTCTCTTATCTTGTCTTACATTTATATTCTCATACTTAGCTCCATTCTTGACTGGTAAGAAGTTATAATACCTTCATAGGTTTTAGTTTTTACTTCGTTTCTTGCATAGAATTTTATTCAAATTATGAAAGTGATAAAAAAATGATCAATAAAATTAAGACTACCTAATATGTAGCACACCTCAGTACGAGTTCAGAAAAACCTCTAGGAATTAATTGACCTCAAGTTAAATAAAATACCTATGCATCGATTTTTTTCTTCACATTCCTCACACAATTCCATGTTGGCCTGCCATGAGTTTTTCTGAACGCGTACCCCAGAAATGATTGTGCCTTTGGCTCAGTCGATACTATGAGTAATTTGTTAAACTATTTTTGCATGTTTCTGAATAGTATTTATGAGGATCAGGGCGAATATGATCGTAGTTATCAGTAGTAGAAGTTCTTCAGTAAGTCCTAGTACCTCCAGCCTATGGTGTGGGAGGTTCGTAAATTACATCAATGCTGCTTTCATTTAGAGTATATTCTGTATTTATTTTCTTGTGAACCATACGAATGGGATCATATCTATGGTGCTATTGTGTTCCGTAGAGCGGACAGACAATTTTCTGTTAGATGGAGGGATTATATCTGGACCACGAGGCTCGTCCTAAAAAATAAGCTTCTATCCAATGTGGGATTTCCGACTCTCCCGTTTTCTGTGAGTTTTCAAAACTCCCGTTAGTTGTGGGATTTTTGAAGCTCCCATTCATGGTGGGATTTTGGAGGCTCCCGTTTACCTGTTTTCGAGCACATCCCGTTCCTTGTGCTCCGATTCCTATTAGGGCTTCCCACGATCTCGTTCCATACGGGATTTTTAAGGCCCCCGTTTCTTGTGGGATTTTGCAGGCTCCTGTTTCTTGTGGGATTTTGCAGGCTCCCGTTCCAAATGGGATTTTTAAGGCTCCCGTTCCTTGTGGGATTTTGCAGGCTCCTGTTTTTTGTGGGATTTTGGAGGTTCCTATTCCTTGTAGGATTTTCTAGGCTCCCGTTCCTTGTGGGATTTTGGAGGCTCCCGTACCTTGTGGAATTTTGGAGGCTCCTATTCCTTGTGGGATTTTGGAGGTTCCCATTCCTTGTGGGATTTTGCAGGCTCCAATTCTTTGTGGGATTTTGGAGGCTCCCGTTTCTTGTGGGATCTTTGGTGCTCTCGTTACTTGCTGGAAACAGGCAAAGGATCTGTTTCAAAAACTATGATTCGAAACGCAGTGAGGACAAACGAAAACTCATGTATCGAAAAAAAGTTCATTTTACACACTTCCAACAATTCAAAACAGTTATTATTCATATATTAATGAACAGTTGCATGATGATCAAAACGCACGGAAAACAAAGAAAACTCTAATATAAGTTAATTAAACTATATTTTTGTAGAGCTTGCATATGTTTCACAGCACATGTTGGAGCTTGAGTACACTTCATAAAGTAATATATAAAGATAATTATCTTTTCAGATGATTTCAAATAAGTTTGCATTGAGTTTTCAATGTTGATTACAACCAACATTCGAAATTTGAGCCACATGTTATTCCCGCTTGACTTTGAATTGAATTTCGCAGTGTGCTATTTCAATTGTCAAATTCCATTCCAAACGCTGCCTCGTACAAGTGAAGCGAGCGAAGTTTCAAAAGGTCGTGCAAACAGCGCAGGCCGTGAGTATTTTGAGAGACACTTTGAGGGCTCACCAAATACTCATTTGAAATAGCAAACAATCAATATACGACTATATTGAGGCGCTAAGATTAGGAATTGATCATGCATCTCGTGAGTTCCATCTAACTTAGTTACAATCGAGTAATTGGAATCGTAATTGTTCGATTGATGCCTTTATGAACGTACGTTGAAAAATGCTAGGGGCTACAGTATTTAGCTCTTCACACAAGTTATCACTTCTCACTCGATGAAGTTCATGTTGCATTACATGGTGCATGAACATTGATTCTTCAATAATTTAATAGTTTCATTATTTAAGTATCTTTATGTTTAAGCTAATTTGTCCGACATTAGTGACATTCTGTAAAAGAAATGACACAGAGAGAAAAAAAGTTATTTAACCGTTTTTTTTCGGGAATGGTAGATCTACAAATGATTTTAGTTTAACTTGTTGCTGTGGTAAATGATGAGAACTTGTGAGAGCAACCTTGATTTTGTGTTTATCCATTTTCTTATTATGGTACAAGTAGTTGATACATTCATGGCGTTCTTCAGGGTAAATTGTGTACCATGAAACTCAAGGAACGTAAAGTATGATGCGTCCAGTGAACCAGTTGATGAGGGTAATGTGGTGAATGCTACAAACAAGTGTTAAGCAACTCACAAAAACTTTTAGATTAAAGCTATTTACTTACTTTACTTCTTATCTAGTGAGGAATGGCTCTTCAGTTTTTCTTGGAATAAATCGAATAACGATCAGTGGATGGGGAAACTCTGAATTCAATGAAAAACTAGCTCCTAAGAATATTTTAGTGAGTCACATTCGTCTGAACTCCCAAGAAATGTATGGAAGCAAGGTTTATCATCCTATAACTACCACATAAACAGATTCGATGTTCTACGTGGGATATACTTTCTTTTCGCTTCATTTTCTTTCGCTCACCCTCATTTTGACCATAACCTGAAACTAGCACCTATTACTTTTTTGACGATAGCTTGCCTTTTGATCGATGTTCGTCTAGGTCTTCTTTAACATGTTGCCTCCGATTGCCTGGCCTGTGTAAATCTTCACTTTGTACATATTATTACTAGAAGGCACTGTAAAATTTACAGAACCTAACCTAAGTGGCCCACATACATACCACTTCGGAGTCAACGTGTTAAAGATGCTATTAAAATAGTGTTTCGAAGAGGTTAGTACGAACTTTTTGTGATATTTATAACCAGTACAGTTTAAAAACACAGTAAGCTAACACGCCATTGTCGTCTAGCGTATTTTTACGGCATCAAAGTATAGCTAGGATTACAGATCCATCCAGGAGCAAATGTTAGCATCTATCCCGGTAAGAACTCCGAAATTTAGTATTTTCCAAACATAACCTACACTATGATAGGGGTAACTGGTTTAAATTTGTGACAATTTACTAGCCCATGACTACTCGATGTGCAGGCGTGTTTTCTCCTCAGAGTAGGCATGTAATTATTTATCTAAACCTTAATTTTTTCGAAGCTCCGACTACTACTCACACTTTGCTGGACACGCCAGATCTCAGTGGCTTAATTGTGTTTCGTAAATGTACGTTTCCTATCTCTGACACCTACGCTTCTCTAGATAAGTCCTAGCCCAAGACGAGACTTTCATCAGGATACACGTCAAAGGTTACTGGTGTGCCGCACCTACATGTCTTTCCCACCTTTGGTCTCAAAAGCTCATACTTGCCTCTTTTCAGGTATAACGATAGTACTTTGCTTTCTACCTCCCTTTGGACTGAGTAGAGATGCATTTGAAAATCCTTCGCAGGAGAATAAATTTCATCAGGAAATTATTTATGGAACATAACAAAGAATAAACAGAAAATTGTATCCTTGTCCATAAATTTGGTCTAACACCGAAACACTGGTAGCAATTTAACAAGTTTCAGAGATCTACGAGTGCCTATACCCTAAATAGGAGTGAGACAACTGACCAACTTGAAACTTTTAGTACATGTACATATCTAACTTCGAGAGTGCAACCATCAATAACACTAATGCTACTAAAACAGAAACAGCTGTATTTTTTATTAAGTTTTTTTCTCTACACTTGTACAATATTTTCAAATTTGATCTAGTTTCAATTATTTAATTTTTTCGTGGGCTTTCGATTCCATAGAACTGTTGTTCTTAAATACATTCTCCCAAAGTATTTTTGCGTGAATGCTCGAGCCTTTTCTAACCATAGGTAACTTTTTCGTAGCCACAAGTTTTCTTTCTTTTATCATTTCATAGATAGATTTTCTACTGATACATTTGAACAGAGTAAAATTTAAGAAATGAATATCCTATACGTGAGGTGAAAGCCCAAACATAATTTGTTCAATTAGTTTTTTTAGTATCTGTTCAAGTTGTTTAATAATTTTACTCAAATTACATCTTTTCTTCCAGCTACTCAATATTTATTTTACGGCTTCTTTTCACATTTTACTGTGAATGATCAGAAATCCAATACGTAACGTATTTTCAAATCTCATTTTTACCTTCGATAAACTTGTGTTTCAAGATATTGTTAATGTTAGAATGTAATGTGCGTAGAAACTATAGATTTGTTCACTGAATATTATATTCACTGAATTCTCAAAATAGATGAATGACTCTTTCAGAAATATGTTTAATTCTAAACTGATTCAAACTAAAAAAATATACGATTGATGAACTTGATTTACTTTTGGTGTGCCTCGTTGCGATGGAATGACGGTTCTTAATTGTCACATTTGTACAACACAACGCTTCATTGGTGTAGAATAGAATGAGGCTATAGGAACGAACCTTCGGGCCCATTCTTCGGTCGGATAATTAGTTCGATAATTATTCGATTGTATACCCAAGTCCCATGCCGTATTTCTAGCCGCGTCAACCATGTCGGCAGCGGGATTCGAACCCGGGTCTTCCCGCTCGAAAGCAGACTCGCTCACCAGTCGACCAAGCTGGTGTGTTATACGTATTCTTCTCTTTTTGTGTGTTATATTCGTACCTGAGTCCACCCTAACTATTTTTATTTGTTAATAATATTGTAATGTTCTGGTGCTAAAAATCTATTTTGAATATCATTTTATGTACAACGTACATACATATCACGTACAAACTTTATGCAATAAACATTCTTGAGAAAAGTATTCAAAATTGCCCCAACAAACGAATGTTTATGTCAGTAGTTTCTCATAGAAAAATTTCAAGGAGCATTTTTGAAGAAATTTCCGTATTGTAAGTTGATGGTATATTCACAAATACTCGAAATGAAAATGTCAAATTTCTTTTGTTTTTGGGGACAGTTTTCACGACTTGTTTTTTCCGATATTCTGTAGATTTTTTGCATGTAAAATAAATGTCGGAGTTGAAACAATTAATGTGGCCCAAGAATTTAAATTTAGAAACAAGTGTTCCACTACGATAAGAAAATTTTCGATTCAGACGATGAACTTCACTTTTCTTTTAAATTTAGCCCTACGTGTCGTAGCTTTTCAAAACAAAATAAATAAAAGTACATATATGAAACTTGTTTTTCTATCCATTAAAAACCCATTCTTTGCAAAATCAAATCCAGTTATCAGGTATTCAATGAAGTAAATGCAATGTAAACATTGACAAATCTTTTCCAGAGCTCCTTGATGAGCTGCGATTCTTGCCTCTAGCAGCAACTGTAAACAACGTCAACATCCTCTACGTCTCCTGCTTCAAGTCTTCGTTCAAGCTTAACATATTCTGCGTGTTTTGCTGAAAACTTGGTTAGAAAGTCTCATCTCGAAAGCAAGTTCATCTATCACGGCATGGTGCAAGACTCACTCCTAACAGCCCACGGCTTAGCCAAGTTACGAAATTTTTGAAGTTTCCAAGCATGCTATCCCAAAATGTAAGTGAATTTCGTTCCCCATAGATAAATCCACCAGCATTGGAAGCTTTATGAGATTAAGTAGGTATGAAAGCATGTGAATGAAAACTGAGAATGAATATAGAAGCAAATGTTTCTAAGCCAAGCATCGTAGTTTTCTTTCAGTAATATCAAATTAAAATCCACTTAAGTAACAAGACAATTAATTTGAAAATCCTATTTTAGAAAACACATTTAAAGAGCTTAAATAATTTATGTTAGAAACATTGGTTATGAACAAACTATGTCGAAATAAATTCACAAACACAAGAACCGCGAATGTATAGAGTCGTTACTAAAATTTATCTATTGTGGAGGCTCTATAGAATCAATTGCATGGAATATTTTACCTGCAATAGAAAAGAATGTATTGAAAAGGAGCGGAATTTTAAAATATTACCGCACAAAATGTCAAAACCTAAATTTTAGCTTCAAAATAGGATCCATTTTCTTGAGGGCAAATCTCAAACTGAAGCTAATAGTGAGCAAGATCACCATCCCGTTGATAGTAGTTCCCTTGCTCATTACCATTTATTCTGACCGTTGCACACAATTTTTCTTAAAAATTAAGGTGCTTATCGAAATTTGCTTATTTGCTATCCTTAAACCACACAATCTGTAAAACTTCTCTTTCCACAATTGCTCCTCATACGTTAATTTTCCGCTGCACTGTACATTATCAATACGTATTGTTGAGTAATCACACAAGGAAGCATTTTCAATGCTCTATTATATTGAGTTCTGACGGTTAGCCTATGGTTTCAAGTTAAAACATTTTTTTGTGAATGTTGGTCGAAAGTGTTAAAATGGTCGATAATGGCTTTTATTAACAGACTCTTAAAATTTAATAAAAATTTCATTTTTACTCGGAAATGGATTAATTATTATATGCAAAAGTCCAGTATTATAGACATCCTTGTGTGAAATATAAACAATTTATGATATTCTCAATGTTTGCAATATATAATATTCTCAAACACTAGGAAAATAATAAAAAATGACAGCGAAGTGCATGTAAAAAATTACTACCTGTTCTATGTGTACGAAACCCCCAGTTTTATAACGTACTAATTCTATTTCCCTTACTCCCAGGGCCAGTGTATGACTGATAAATGCACGTGACTAAAATGCCTGTGCATGAATGAAGTGCGCGTACGGGACTGAATTCACTTACGGAATTAAGGTGTAAGTGCATGATTGATGCCTTTACTTTAGACGGCATGGGACTTGGGTATCAATCCAAGAATGGGCCAAACGGCTCGTTTCTATTGCCTTATTCTATTCTATTATGATGTTCGCTGCTCGGTGTAATTTAGCTTTCAAAAGAAAAGGTCGTACAGTCTAGGGAACAGAGTCCTTTTAATCACAAGCACGGTAAATTAACAAACCCTAATCAAATACCTTTTGAACTAAACTAGTTCACAACGTCAGGAGTTAAGTATTTCAATCTGTTAGCAACGTTAAAATTTAAAACTCTATTGCTAATCACATAGGTGGCAGCTGACATGTAGTTCTTGCATTGCACCTCTAGTTTTTTGATGCGCTTATGATTAATGAAACCATTGTCTTCACGCCATCGAGCACCATAATGAGACTATATTATTATCGTTGATATGGACATCATAATGGCTTGAGGTGCCACTCCGATAAAATTGCGGCAGTCCACGTCGATTTTCATCCCTCAATAATTAACATTTTCGAAAAAATGGTTGTGTACGAAACCAACAATAATTTCAGGAAAAAACAATCATGTACGGGGTGAAAATTTCGTTTCATTTAATGTGCGTGTAAAGTAACTACAACTCAGCAATTCTCCACGCCTACAAACTTCAACACACCTGGGCCGTGGATGCTCCTTCCAAAACTAGACATCGGTTTCCGATTAATTGGCCACTTGGAGTTGAGGCGTCAGGTTCCTCTGGTTCGGATCTTTCAAGACGCTTGAAAAACTTTGATTTACGATTATTTGCCCTCAGAAGCAAACACTTCTTCAAAAGAAGTTTGCGAAGATCCTCTCATGCTCGGTAATAGTTCTTTAAAATCTCTTTCTTGATCTGGAAGAACAGAGGAACGAATGGAAATTTTTGATTTAGGGTTACTAGGGAAAATATATTATTCGTCCAATCAGGATGATATTTGTACGTAAAAAATAATATATTGCAACAACATTAGTTACTTGGAATAGTTAAAGGCTAATTTCACAAAGTAGTTGGAACGACAATGAAATTTTAGTCATGATAAATCATCCATTTTTAGTGTAGCTATTATTAATTCAACGTAAACTAGGTTAGTAAATTAAAAGCTAAAAAGCTGATAAAAATTTCAAGCAGAATTATATGATGTTAATCTCTTCCAATACAGTAAAATGCCAAAAGTTCGTACTCCCCTCCGAAAATTTTTGACTGGGAAAAGTGGATAAATTATAACACCGGGTTGATTCATGAATAATCTTCTTTGAACCACTTAAACAATTATTGGTTGAACACTATTAACGAAAGACCTATAAATAACGCGAAAAAAAACTATCCTGGAAGCCAATCTGATTAAATATTGCATGTCTAATATGAAGAGAAAAATGTCGTCATAATATACATTATGTCCTGCGTATTCATTATTCTGAAAACAGTAGTTGCATAGGCTCATGATAATAATAACTGTGTATTTTGACCTTACAGAGTATGATGAAATGAAATAACTTGAATAGAAAATAAAAAGCTGTACTGTACCGTCGGCATGAAACTTATGCACAAATGACCTGTAAAAAATGGAGCTCTGATACATGAATTGAACATTCTATGAACAAAAATATTTCAGAAAATAAAGAACATTCAAAACCATTCTAAAAATCAGACATAATTTTTCTTACTTTGAAATAAAAACTATAAAGTTACTTCACAGTTTATGTACGACTTCGCATATATTAAATAAGATTCCATCCATCAATCACTAAACTAGAACAATGATTATTGCTTGAGCTACTCCTTCAATAGAAAGTGGTGTGGTAATTCTCCCTGGGTCATCAGACTTGGCAAAGGCAAGTAAAATTTTTTACAGGGAGAAACCTCTAGTTCCATTACTCCGGCCTCCTTCGTGCGCTGTGATTCATCTTACAGAGCAAGATCATCTCTTGATAGAATCTAGAAACAGGAACGAGACGCGTGTTCCATTCTTTAGCTGCCACCTAAGGTCTTTACCTCCAGGCGATGATCACCTACAGCCACACTCAGTTATCAATCTACACACACAGTCGTTTGTTTTCATGAAAGAGCTTGGCCGTTTTGTAGATGTAAGATTCATTCGCTTGATAGTCTTCGCAGTCTTTCGCATCAATGATGTGAAATTACGGTTTTTTTTTCTCTCTCTCGGGTTTTTCTCTTGCGGATGCTGGAAAATTTCTCATCCACAATTGGTGAATACGATTTTGGAATGTGCTTATATTGTCATCCTGAACGATATTTTCGAACAGCTGGTTCCAAATGATGATAATTTTAACTGGAATGATATTTTAGGAATGGAGTGTCCTGAAATTTTTCATAATTAGCTTCTGTCTGTTTGTTTCAATTGGTACGTTTTCATGTTTTCGTCTCTGTCGTGCAATATAATGCCTGACTACGTAAGCCTAAGCAGTAGAATTAAAGGGCAGGCATATTTTATTTAAACGTGTTGTCTGACTTCAACCTATGAGCCGCAGTCCTGAAGTCTTCATGTCAGACCTGCTGCTATCGAAGATAAAAAACACTCCTGTGGTTTCCATTAAATTCGGTCATCATTTATGTCCAGATTTTTCCGTTAATGGGTCACAGAATGAGCAATTACGTCATAGTTCATGAAATCCGGGTACACTAATATCACTCAAAATGATTTCATGATAATGTCCCCGACAAAATATTATCAGACAATGTACCATTTCTGACAGGGGAGCCCGCATAACATGCATGCCAGCCTAAAAATAGTAAAATATTCTGAAGCAATAAATGTTTAGCATCTGTCATATCCCTGAGCTCATTTATGCACCGCCATAATAAAAGAGAGAGATAAACGTTTCCTAGAAAAACTCTCTCGTTCATTAAGCTTGTCGAGGGCCTTACGCACATCAGCTTTCCATTAGCTATGCAAATTTCTTTCTCGCTTTCCAAAGCTGCTAATTTCTCACGGGCGGTTGCCGACTAGCGAATGATTTTTTCAGAAAGAAAATTAAATTTCTCTTGTAATCGATATCTTGCTCGACCTCGTCACTACTCTATTTTTCTCTTCGAGCGAACAATTAGTCTTGACTACATTACTCATTAACACGACTCGATTTTGAAAGCATCATACCACTGTCACAATGCCACTAGTCGTGAAACATTAAAATCTCCTCATTTTAATAGTAACTTCAGTTGGCAGGCCCAAGGAAACAATCATTAATCTTGAGCCGAAGAATTCATACTAAATTTCCCATGTTTTTCTTTCACTGTTCACACATAGCATGAATTTGTTAGTATCTATATCTACATATACAGTATGGACCACAAAAAAAGTAAACTCAACTTTAAATGTTAATTACTTCACAGTGAATGAAGATATTTTAGGTCTGTTATTTACATTAAGTGCAAAGAAATGTTCTCCATAAAAATGTCAAGTCAGAATAAGCAGTGTCATATTCGGGTACAATGTACCCGAATCATAGGGCAATACCCCTCCGAACTTGGTATCCACGATATGGATTTAAGTGTATAAGATCTCTGGATCTCTCTAATTTTTTTGAAAGGGACACGAAACGTATAAATAAATAAATATATAAATTAATAAATACATAAACACACAACGGTCATTCTTAGTATTACATAGATAAGATAAGCATTGAATTGTGGATACCAAAGGCGCCGGATCACTATAAAATACGGCATCTTTTGCGTTATTAGCCTCCTCCTACTAGACGGCCATGTTATCGGTAGATAAGATACAGAATGGAAGTTCTCTATATATTTATAAAAATATTCCTTTAAAACAGGCTTATTTGCCTAAAATCTTTAATATGTTTGTCTCTATAATAATTTTAAATTAGTCAAATTTCGACCGTGGAATTTTCGCAGGAACTATCTAGTATACGTTTAATAGACTGTGGATCTCCATTTCTTTCTCTCTCTTTCTATCTGGGTGTATCCGTCCCATTACTTTCTATCTATTCCTAGAGAAAATGATTGAATTGAAATCAGAGTGGGTATGCATGTATCATAAGCAAAGATCTCAGCAAAGTACCAGTGATACAGCCAATGTTCGAGCAATGGATGCTAAGCTCAAAAGGAGAGCTATCTCTCAAATAACTTACCAAGAACGCGAAACCAAAATGTACCATGATTGTGAAAAAAGCGTCTAAAGAGGAAAACTTCTTTAAAAGAAAGCAGTGAAGAGAGAAGAAAGATTGATAGTGCAAGAAAAGCTGAAGTATGCGCTGCGATGTCACATGAAGGAATAGAAGAAAGGAGAAGATGAGAAAGGGAAAGATTTACGGAAAAGACAGCTACCATGCCGTAAGAAAACTTGAACGAAAAAAGAAGAATTTAAAAATAAAGGTTTGTGGAAAGCAGCTAACATATCGCAAGAAGACAGACGAAAGGAAAAGGATTGAAATTGAAGGGTGGAAAGCACTAGTGGACTACTTGCATTTTTCCCCATGGTAAATATAATATATTTTCCACGGGAAAAAATGCAAGTAGTCCACTCCCGTGCTGTCGCTAACACAGCGCAGACAGAGGCGATTACGATCCAGTAGTTTACTATATGAAGGGTGGACAGCACTAGTGGACAACTTGCATTTTCTCCTGTGGGAAAAAATGCAAGTAGTCCACTAGGGCTTTCCACCCTTCAATTGTCGGAGTTGTTGTTCATTGTCGAGCACCATTGAAGTATTATCACTGAATCCCTGCCGTCATTTTTAACTGCTGGGCACACTAGCATATTCATGAAAAATATTCAGATTCTGATAGTACCACGGGTAAAACTAAAAAATGTATTTGATTTCATAGACCGTTAATTTTATCATTTTTAAGCCAAAGAATTTCAACGGGTACTATCTGGGCCATGTTATCGGTAGATGTTACAGAATGAAAGTTTTCTATATATATATATATATATATATATATATATATATATATATATATATATATATATATATATATATATATATATATATATATAT
>VCRD01000004.1:429424-442212 GCA_006783055.1 Trinorchestia longiramus | reverse complement strand
TATGAAAAGTATTCATTTAAAACACAATAATTCATCGTAAACCTTTAATGCATTAATCTGTATAGCAATTTCAAATTAGTAAAATCTAAATCGTGGAATTTAAACGGGAGCTGTTTAGTTGGCAACAAATCAAGTCTAATGGTGAGATTGAAACGGCAGGGTGAACATTTTATAGTGTGATCCCTGCACCATCAGAAACAATATTGGCCGAGGAAGTGGTTCCAGGTTCAGGAAATTCAGCCATAATAACTATATCCGAAAGTGTTTTATTACTACGTCCGTTGATGAGAAAACTGCTGGCAGCGAAATTATTCTTGCAGAATCTGACAAAATCGTACTAAATAGGAAACAGGTTGTATCACTTCCGGTTTTATTCCAAAATTAGTAAACCACAACTAGTTTTCTTTAAAGAAGAATTAACTGGTAAATTTTCTTGACCATGCACATGTGGTAAACGATATGTAGAAATAAATGAAGTAAATAATGTCTGGCAGCTGTAATATTTTGCATTTTTATTGTAGATGCCTTGTTCTGAGACTGTGTAAATAAGAAAATATGTTAATGCAGTTCGAAGAGATCACTTGCTCCAATTAAGACTGACTCTGCTTCAGGTATATCCTATAAAACTAAGATCCTTGTACTTTTCTTCTTTCCCCAGAATTACTCTATATTGAACATCTAAATATGAGACCTATGCTCTCATAATTCAATGTTCTTCCCCATAAAAAATTACGTAAATGTTTCGGATGATTCAGTTGTTTGGTATGTCACATGTTATTTCCTTTGAAGTGAGCACGCTGGTGAAAATTCATCAACCTGTTGAATTTTTGCAGGTCCGTTATCTCTATTAAACACTAGTTTGTACAAATGTAAGTCTAATGGAGAGAGTTTTTTAAATTTCTTCATGTCGTTAGAAATGCACCCCAGGTAAGAGTATTTTCAGTTAGAGTATTTTTAACATAGAAACTATGTAGAAGCCACAAACATCGTGAAGATACTACACAAGAATCAGTTCTATTTCGAGAAACCCTGTTGGCGGATTTACTGCACTCCGAGTCAGCCAGAAAAACAATAATTTAACTTGTTCTGTCGATCCAGTTATTGAACTCAAACTTTTGATAAAAATTCCGGGACAAACTCGGCCCGAGTGGACAACTTTGTTCATCTCTGAAATGGAATCGGAGGCAGTCTGCAACTAGCCTTGCAACTCCGACGTAAGAGAGTTGGAAAAACTTCCTGGTTTTCAAAAGGTTTAGCGGCTGCATACGGCAATAATTTTCAGTCTGAGACTCAGCTGTATTTCATACCCTTTTTGAAGATTACTTTATTACAATTTTTCCACAATTACAATGTTATTAACATGGCGCCAATGGTTCATAATCGCAGCGATTAGAACTCAAGCCAGTAGTATAGTTGCTGAACTCTCTTATGCAATAATCTCACTGTTTCTTTAAAGCATTTTTCCCACCTCACTCACATTAAGATGTTCTGAAAATACAGGCCGTTTCAGGAATACTGTTTTTAAAACTCAATTTTATCATATTTTTTTCGTATCATCGTCAAACTACGGTACACTTAATAATTGAGATGCCCTATTTTTTAATTTTCATTGAAATGCCGTTGCTAGAACTTCTAAAATCTTTAACGTACATTTTTTTAGGATGACTTTTTCCCCAAAGGTTTGGTCGTATACTCATATGGTTACAGTGCTTTCTACAGTTCACACTCAACGTACGTATACAGAAGAGCAGCAAAATAATCACACTTTTTCTATAGTGTGTCTTTATCACTATCCACTTTAATAACTATTAAGTTGTATAAATACTGGGACAATATAATTTGAAAGAAAAGTGTATCAGATTGTAGATAACTTACATAGATCGAACACAGCTCACATAATACACAATTGTGGTGTCTGCATGAAAAACTAATTTGAAACGCAAGTTAGTTGAATATTTTGATTGAGGCTTTATGATTTTTTTCAAGGATAAAGTTTTTGTAGCATTCTAGAGGAAGAAAATGATACAAAAAATAGAAAAAGTTCCGCCCCATAAAACTGGAGAATCTTTCTCATAACAATAGGATTTCACAAATAGAAATGAAGGACTTCTCAACATGGACGTCAGTCATTTCTGCCATTGAAAGTTAGTTAAATTAAATATTTCAACAAGGCCAATTTTTATTTCTCTTCAATCTTCAGTTTCTTTCCATAGAATGCTAAAATCATACTACTATTTCAGTGCTTACAGAATTCAACTTCCCTATGTTCGAACGTATTATTTTTGCAAACATCTGTGCAAATAACTTTTAGCCTGTATTTGGAGAATTTATTTCTGAAGCTGCCATTTCATAAAATATTGATCATTTAAGTTCGCTATCATATTATAGCTCATTGCAAGTTCGGTCAAAGCAAAACATGCAGATTTGGTATTTGAGAACAATATGACACCCACATATCCTCATTTTATTAACTGACGAGAGCAACTCAACCGTTCTTTTTTTGTTCTTTAAGATCACGCTCAAATTATTATTTTTTTTCATGATCCACGAGCCTACTTCCTCAAATAGTGAACGTCCAATTCAAACATTAAATCACATCTAGCTTGCGCGGCCTGTCTCTAGAACGTGCTTGGAGGGCCCTCGTGCGGCCTTCTTGCCGATTGACTAAAATGCGCCAAAATATTTGCTAAGCACCTCACTGAAGAGGTTACGCCTTCTTTAGCTGGGGGATTCGCTATTGAAGGCGGTGAATATTCACTAAATCTATTAAATTCATTTTAATTTTGGTAATTTGCATCTGTTAGAGAGTACTGATCATGAATATTTACTTCTTGTTAGTTTATTTGTCGAGTTTATTGTTTTCATGAGAGCACATTTTCATGATACCCGGTGATAAATGAGTCTTAGATATACAGAGGGTTTCGTATTATCATACAAAATGATGCTTTATCATTTTTCCAATACATTTCGCATAATTAAAAATGTTACACGGACAACAACAACAATACTGTGCGTAAATAGTGTTAATTTTAAAAATTTATCCACAAACGTAAATAATCGGCATACATCTGTGTGATTCACCAGGTTTGTCATAAGCTCACATTACGATGGGTAAGCACAATGTTACCAATAAAAATGATAATTTATTGATCGCCAAATGTCTGAAAAATACTAAATCTTATCATAAGTCAGAAATAGCTGAGATAATGGGAAAAATTATCGTACATCTAACATGTCACAAAATTAAGAAAAGAACATTGGTTTTTATGTTAAAATTGTGAAACTGAAATGACAATGTTAGTAAATGTTTGTTAATTTTAATAAAACCTTAAAGCTTCTGAAAGATTGCAATTCTTAATGGATTCAAAGCAGTTTCAATTTTGACAATTGGTAACATGTTCAACACGCCATTTTTATTTCATAGTCTCTTTCTTTCCAAGTTTCGATTTTATCAGTGTTATGAAGTTTTCAGTTAATGGATAAATTAACTCTAATGTTGACGGTAGGTTAAATGAAATAATGAGGGCGATTCGTTTCGGCCAATAAATTCCCACATCTGTACAAAAAGGGCTAAAAGACTAAAAATACTCTAATTCCATATTTCTAAACTATCATGTTCATTTTACATTAAGAGTATCCAACCCTTTCTTCTGAACAGGAATTTGCATATAATTGTACAATCCCTACTGAATACAGAGATGGACGCACATTACGACACATATGTGAGACCAGCTTTGAACTGTCAGTAACATCAGATGCTTGCAAACTGCTGAACGTAGTTAAAAGTTTGCTGTGTTCCCGCCTCCTCCAGGGCCTTAGGCTTTATAATGAGATGCTCCTCGCAAGTTTGAACCATGCGTCGTTACAAGGCTGACGTCTGACTTGCAGCTACTCGACCTCGTCAGAATGAAGTAGAACCTCCCTAATAATTATTTTTTCATAATTTCCCCGTGCATTTAGCTACCGGCAATAGATTTAACTGATTTAGAGTTATGGTATAATAATTGCTATGAATGGCACATCTCATGGTGAATTTGACTTTTGCTGATGAAAATTTGGGATGAGAAATGTGATGCAAGGTATGGGACGAATAAACGAGATCATGAATATTTTTGTCGTTTTATTCCAAACAAATTACGTCAATATGGAATTCGTATGATTGAAATGAGGTGCTATACTGATTTTCCGAGCGAGAACTAACTGTCTAAAAAATCCTTGTAAAATTAAACTCACTGCAATACTTAGAATCTCTGAAAAATAGGGTTCAATTGAAGAATTATTCTAACATGAATGAAGCAATGACCTGCCACTTGAATGTTAATTTAATCTTATAGAATTGAAAAAAATGTGTTGCCAACCAGAGAAATGCATGGTGAACTATTTGTAACTAGAAAGACTGCAATAGTCACACTTCCAATGGTGCTTTTAGAATAATGAATGGCGCATGCAATAAATGGAAAATATTTACGTATTTTTACGAATAAATAATTATTTGTGTTGATACGAAAATATAATTATTTATTTTCGTCAGGACTAACATTTCATTTTTAACCCTAGACATTAATAGTTAAGTGAAAAACCTCTATCAACTGTATGAACTTTTTCAGGATGTCAGCCTGTCATCTAAGTGTTCATAGTTACTCGAAATTCAAATTTCTTACATTTTTCTTCAGTGAGAAAAAAAGTTCTGTATTAACCTGTTAACGGTCACCGCTTACCCGACAATAATAATACTTTTGTCATATTATAATTGTTATATGACAGTAATAACACTAATTAAACTAATGAAGATTATAACATCATATGATGTTAACGCTGCTTTGGTACCGTCGCGCATCTACATCATGTGGTGTAAGTTGCCGGTAGAATGCGTACAAACTCGTACAAACATCATATGATGTAAATAACACTTAACAGGTTAAAGGCACTAATATATTTTCTAGTATAAAAGTTCCACTTGATATGAGCATCCAAACATTTAGTAGTGAGTTTTTAGAAAATTACGAGTACTCGGAGCTAGAGTACGGGAAAATGTTTGGAGGAGGAGCACTTATTGTGCTGTAAAGAGCACAATAAGTTAAACTCTGTGAGGGTATGAATTGGCTTTGCTGCATTGTTAAAGACGCTTACCAGGTAGTTTTCTGGCCCCAGAAGAATTATTAACTTCTGTGGTGTTTTCTAGCACTACCGTCGAAACGGTTTTATCTACCTTATCTTATTGTTTGTGTAGTATTTATTGATGAATAATATTTTTTTTATAATATGGCAAATATTCACCTACGCTGATTAACACCAAATTGCAAATTCGATAGTAACTTCATAAATTCTAGCACATTATTCAAGCCCTAAATTTTTCCCATTGAACTAAGGACAATTAAGTAGGACCTCTTTTGAGTAACTAGAACAGGACGTATCACCTAAGCATATGAGCGCTATGGGACAAGCTTAGGACGGAAAAAAAGACCTCGCGAAATGACTGCTGCAACTTAAGCGATGCAGTTGGGAGCTTGAGAATGTCCTCGGTTTGATGATAATGCAATTCTTTTATAATGACAGCTATACTCCTGGCTGTAATTCGAGTAGTTATATTTAAGTCTTTTAGACTTCTAAAATCAGTAGTCATTTTTTTTATCTCCAGTATCCTAGCTTTTACGTGTTCTTGCCTTGTAAAAGTTGTTATCAAATCAAGACAGTTATTTGATTCCACATGTAACAGAGCAGCTAGCAGAAAATAAATGGCTAGGCAATACTACATGTTGTACGAAGGTCTATAATGAATCAAAAGATAAGATGTAACCCTAATGATAGGACACCAAGGCAACTATTGATCCATAACAAACTATAATCAAAAAGACAACGACAAACAGTTTACTACAGAAACCTTCACCTAAAATGACATGGGGAATGTCAGCCAAATCAAATTTAAATTTTTTTACGACTTGAGGGATATCGTTGAAAATGAGTACGACAACACAAAATTATAAAATCCAAATGATGCACTTGTATGTCAATTGTTGAGAAAATGAACTGCTGCTCATTTGTTCTCATACTTTGTATTCTGCATAACAATTTGCAGACTACACACAGATTTGCAATCCTTTCACATGTTAAAAACTAATAGAATTTTTTCAAATGACCCTGTCACAAAGTGAATGTACATAATTTACCTTACTCAGATTAATTTCAGATGCACCAACACTAAAATGAATTATTGTCCCAGCTACATGTACTAAGAAGCACGGAATAACAAATTATATACTCTACAAACAGTGCTGATTGTTTAAACCCTAGTTTTTTAAGAAACAGAGGGTTACTGCCCTCCCCATAAATAGTGTCTTTTAGGTACAGCCGGCGACTCAGATAATAGTTATGTATCTTGGAACTCGGCAGACACAGCGTCTCACTTCTTTCACTTTGGAATAACATAGCTAATAGATCAGAAAATAATTTTAAACCGATAGGAAGTGTTGTTACAATTTGAAGTATGCATTCCCTATGAAACAAACATCATATTTATAATCAACCGAAATTTTCAAGTTGAAAATTTTCTCAGCAGAAATTTGGCAATGCAATTACAGAAATTTAAAAAAAGTAGTGGCAGACCAAATCTGATTGAGGTGAAGAGTCTGTTTCTCGTCCAAATCTTCTAGTACGTCAAACTTTCAGGTGATACAAGTACTTTTGTGCTTGACTTCTAAAGATGCTTCAGCAATATTCAAGAAATTCCTTTGCCCTTTTTTGCTATAATATTGACTCTAACTTTGTACCTATACGAGTATTAATATCAAATACTGTCTAATTTGGAGGTCAGTACTATGTTCAACCCTATTTTATTGATTTTTATTTGAATAGAAATTACCGTACATGCTAATGACATAGAAATTTTTGAAAATCGTTAAAATCTTATAAATAAATATCTGTCATGTCTGAAGATGGACTGTTTTGGAGCAAACATATAAATGCATACTCATGTATATAAATCATCTCATATAAATGTTTATCAGACATTCATCGTTCTAAAAAACGTTAAATTTCTTTATACCGCCACCTGGATCGAGTCTTGAGCATCCCGCTTGCGATGCAGGAAATCTAGATTTAAATCTCGACGTCGGTTTAAACCTGATCATCAGTTGATGAGATGCACATCCCGACTGCTGAGACGTAGGATACTTGCAGGTAAGACCTTCATTTTCAAGTTCATGTAACTGGGGTACCGAGACATTGAAATTATATGTATTTAAACATTATTTTAAGTTAAATCAATTTATATTTCGTCTAGTTAGCAATTATAAATACGAACTTAATTTGTATTGCATCATCTATAACTGTTAAATCAAATTTTGAGAGAATACAGACAACAAAGAACGAATGGTTCCTATAATTAGGTTTATTTGTTCCAGCGTTTCTCCCCAGTGAAGTTGTGTCTGTCTTGCTTTACCTTTTCTGTCTTGATCTCCTCGAAGAATAAAAATAATAAGTACAAGTGATACCATGTGTTTCCGTTAGTACAGAAATATCCTTTAGAGCTCGAATGTATTATTCCTCAAATTAATCAAAGTGAATTATCAGTGTGCTTACAACATCGTAGCATATTTATCATTTCAGTAATCGTGTTCGATTAGCTAATGTTTTTTAAACCAAGTTGTGTATGATTTCAGGGTTTTGTAATCCGTAGCAGTTTATATAAATTCAGCATCATTAAATTCTCAGTAATTTATGAATTCAGTGATATCTTAATTCAGTAACAATAATTTTGTAATTCGAGCAAAATTCCATAATAATAATAGCCCAGTCCAATCATATCATTACATAGTTTTATTTCGTGTGTTTCTGTACGTCCAAGCATTAATTTCTGTTGGTACCTGCATCTTGTATAACAAGGCTCGGTCGGCGGATTCATCGCGGTGTTAAATTTCACGGACTCTTATCGTACGGTAGCATTGTATCCCGAAACTGATTCGTATTGCCTTCGCAGTCCCGACTGTTCATTTGCTGACTCGTGTTACGCTTTGATACAAAAATCACTACCAGCCAGCTCATGTTCGTGTCGTGCTTTCTTTTTATTCATTTGTTGACCCTTACAAATAGATAAATTGAGTATCGTAATTGTCTAATCAGATCTGTAATTAACTCTGAAGAACTCACTGTTGTCCTATAGTGTGTAAATTTGTTTGTAACCCTTAGCTTTATTTTGTTTAGGTTCTTTTATCGTATTATTCGTTTGTTTGTCAAAATGATTTGTTGCTCCTTGTATGTGAAATGTTCGGTTTTAGTCTAGGATCTTGGTTCTTATTCAAGATCTCAGTTTTGATTCCCATTCACGTTCAAGTCTTTGTGATAAATATTCTCCCAACGAATGGAAACTGGTACATCCCTCACCCTGAAGTAAATTTTGGTGAGAAATCCAACCTCCTAAAAATCTCCCTCGCAAAGCTCTGTTTCAAGTCAGAGCAGAGAACGGAGATACTAGCATCATCACTGGCGGCCAGATGTTAGTGTTAAGAATTGAAAACTCGATGCCATGTGCTGTAGATTTATTCAATACATTTTGATACTGTACTGTGAGACGTATCAGAATAAAGTTGATTTGCTTCAAATTGATTCATTAATTTATTGGCATGGGTCTTGCCCAAAAATTTTCAGTAAAATAGTTTTCGTTTGTACATTCGCAGAAGAAAATAAAGCATAAGGTCAACTTTGATATTATTGAGGTTGTTACTCTTTTCTGAAACAAAGACGCATAAAAAACAAATAAAAAATGAGTGTTTTAATGAAAAACTGGAGAGAGGTATTGTGCATTGAATATACAGATATCATATCATTATGTCGAGTGGTTGAGAAGTAGTCGAGAATATGATACAATTTTCCAGACCGATGGCAATGCTCCCCCATAAAAAAAATTGTTCCAAAATATTTATGGTGCATAGAAATCTTCTCATCTACAATCAATTAGTTTTTTGCACATCTTATATGTGCAATTCAGCTCATAGAAGAAATGCCACCTTAATGGCTTTGTGCTCACCAAGCGTGGGAGCAAAATAAATTACTGGCAGCCCAAAATAAAAAGTGTAAACATTTAAAAAGAACGTTTCGATGAAACTGAGCTTCAACTTACATTATCACACGAATATAACGATTGAAAAATATACAGTGACAAGAATATAGCAACAGAATGCTATGGGATAGCTATCGATACAGCAATTTGATACCTGGAGCTATCTTAAATTTATTTTGAGGCATCAGTATCAAGTCAGTATAAAAAATATGTATCATCATTATATTGAAGTATTAAGGCTTTATTTTATTTATGATTGATCGAAGAATAGTCAATGAAAAAGATGTTTGATTAGATGTTGAAGCGCGCCCTTCAAAAAGTATTAAAAGCGGTCTATTACTTAGAAATACAAGTGAAATTAAACCCACACTTCACAAGAGCGGGAGAAAAAGTCTGACCATCATTGGCGGTTAGCCTGAGTTACACAATTCACCGCATAATTTTACTGTATATTCGATTCATAGCAAGTCATTTTTTATGGATTGATGGACGAAATACTAATAAATAAATAAAATAAATAAGCTACTGCCAAAAATTTTTACTGGAAGGCGGATTTCCTAGAAAACAAAGTATGCAAATATTACAAGAATAGGAATGAGAAATTCTAAATTGCCGGTTTGAAAACACAAACAAAACATGAATAATTATTTTCGCAAAATATAATGGCAGCGATAGTGCCTGATCCATTGAACACGCAGGCAATTCATTAATATATGCAAGTAGCTTTGTAGCATGTGGGATTTGCATCACAAATTAGTTTTACAGTACATTAATATGCAAATCTTCTAGTGAAGTAAATAGCTTCTTAATGATGCTGTACTCTATTTGACAATGATGTAGAAAAAAGAAAAAAGAAGGAAAAAGATTTGTAAACACAACACCATAAACAAAGAAGTTACAAATTTGTTCCTTAACTATAATACTAAACCAATTTCTTTAATCATCAACGCAAAACAATATGAAACTGAGGTTACGAGTTCTGATTGATTTTTTGTTCGTTCAGCATGGCTAATTGCAATAAAATATATATGTGTATGTTATAAAATACACATATATATATATATATATATATATATATATATATATATATATATATATATATATATATATATATATATATATATATATATATATATATATATATATATATTTATATATATATATATATTTATATATATATATATATTTATATATATATGTGTGTGTACATATATATATAAATATATATATATGTATATATATACATATATATACCATTGAAGTTTGAGACCAAACCTCGATGCTACGAAAACGAATGAGAAAAATATCTGCTTTTTAAAAAAAGAGGTAACATGTAATAAAATAAACTCAAAGTATGTGCAGTACTGGTCAAAAGTATAAGAAAAAACACTTTTTTACTTCTATCGCATATATTTACGTTGAACATTAGTAAAAAAATAAGTAATACGAATTATTAAACCTATAAACAATCAACACTATATAATAAAACGTCAGGTGTTTAATTAAATAAATAATTTTATAATTTTTTTGTGCGTAATTTCTTTCATTTTATTACAATGGGAATCTCCCTTAAATACTGGTAGTTAAATCCGTAGACTTTCAGGCATATAGGTTTTTAACCGCTGGAGTTAAATCCATAGACTTTCTGATTAGGTATGAGAATCTGTTGCTTTAAGTTCTTCCTTCAAATTCTAGATATTAAAACCCGTTATTTTTAACGGCCATACACACTAGTAATCAATCAAATAATGTTAGTACATAGATTTATAATCACAAAACAAATAAATAGTAAACCTATTTATGTAGGGTAGCAAAAGGCTCACACGCTAAACATTCAAGAAATAAGGTACAAGCGAGGAAGGTCATTTGAAGAACTGTGAGTGAAGCTAAAATATCAACAAAAATCATTGGGAGGATATGTCGAGACGATCGACGTAAATACAAGTAACTACCTCACCCATAAATATACAGAGGAACCGCTTCTTTCTTTATTTATTTCTTTCATTTTTTAATTTAAAAATGCTTACCAAGAATAAAATGTTACAGAGGTACAAAACGGCAAGCAAGAAAACATTTTCACAGATAAGGAGCTGTTTACAATTCTGTATATTTTAAATTGGCAAAATGATTGTGTTCTTCCAAAAATTTGGTGGTCAAATCCTTAGCTAAGGAAAATGTTTAGAAGTGAAAAACCAGTCACAGTCGTGGCACGGGCAGCTATTTTGGAAAAAATCTCCCTTCATTTTTACGCCTCCAGAGCTGAATTCATCAAACAGTACTTGAATATATTACAGAGGACTGATGTCATGAGACAATGGAATTTATGGTGGTTACATTTGCTGTTGAAGTTAGTGTAGTAGCAGCTGTGTAGAAACAAACGTTTTACCATTATGAGCAAAAAAAGGCACTCCCCATCTCCAGGTTTCAAAACTTTTATGTCTACGTAATTATGCCAGCCCTTCAGTTATGCTGGCTGTACTTTAGCTACGATATTTGGGCTTAAATAGGAAACTTGGGACGAAAGTGAACTCTTCGGGTGGAAGCGAAAGCAAGAAAAAGAATACCAATAATTTGTGTATGGTATTAATAACTATGAGTCCAAGTTATGGCTCTAAATGTATTCTTCCTAAAAAAACTAACGTTTTTTGTGTAGTATTCACCGAATTTGTGAAATATTTCATAGACGTTCGGCATAAAATATTCGAATGCCCTGAATTTATTACGTTAATCTATTCCGTTTACTACTTTGTTCACTGATAGTGTAATGTTCTATAATAGATTGGAGGCAGTCAAGTAAAACCCTGGAAAATAAAACTTGTTCTTGTGACGAATCGAAAAGTGTTAGAGAAGTGAGTTCGGTATTGAAAATCATCTTGCAGTTGAAACCCACTCGCCAGTACAGGGATTTTCATGCTTGGTACTTATCTGAAGAAGGCTTTAAGTTGAAAGCGAAAATTAAGTTTTTTATTTGAATGTGGGAATCTAATCTAGTACGATGAACGACTTCTATGTACAATAAACAGATGGTGACTTTCTTTCGCTGGAGCGTTTTTGACGACTGAAATATAATAGTAACCAGCGAGTTAACAAATGTTTGGGTAGGTCAACTAAATCCATGCCATGTTTTCCTCGTACATGCAGGGCATAAAAGTTGTGAATCAAGCACCACATGCATTATCCTAACCTTCATTCACTGGCTTATCTTGCGAACCGTATTCTACCACGGTGCATAACTCATCATAGAAATTTTTCTGAATCGAGAGCCTACATGTTTGTGAAATAAAACATCAAAATAAAAAGACGTTTTATTCCGTGAAGATTTTATTGTAATTCGGCCTGGTAGGTATAAGAAATAATGAAATAAATTATAAATAGATTACAATTATTATTACAGAAAAATAAATAAATTATCTTATGCTAATAATTTTAAGAGTAAATCTGGTTAAAACTGCGTTAGAAAATAATTTTAATGCTGAACCTAAGTCTCACATGACGTCAGTAACGCCAAAAATAAGCCTTCAATCCAGCCAGCCTTACCATTAAAATAACACTAAAACATCCTGACGTACTTGTACCTACCACTGTGCGAAACCACCCATAAATTGTCATATACGCTGCTCAATCCGCGAAATAAATATTAAGGTTATCATGAACTAAATTCATTAAATTAGTAGACGAGCATTTTGGGCACATGCACGGTCGCGTACAAGGCATCATCGCAGTGCGGAGCGTT